>JAOXNJ010132872.1:0-11172 GCA_028566655.1 Metis holothuriae
GCGCGAATTGTCATTGCCTTGCCAGAGAAAAAAATTGCTGTGTTGAAACCTCAAGCTAGGTTCTTAGAGATGCCCTTAATCCTGACAAAAACAAGGCCGTTCGCCGATTTTTGGCCTCACCGATGGGGCGGCATCGCTTAAGCAAGGAGATAATCTTGCGCTTTTGAGAACTTTCTTGTTTGGTGTTGCTCGTCTATGAAGGTTTTTTCTACGAAGCAGGAATTGCGGGAGTTTTTGGCTGGGGATGTTGCTGGAGTGGGGCGGCCTTTGTGCTTGGTGCCGACTATGGGGGCTTTGCATCGGGGGCATGGGGCCTTGATTGAGCAGGCTGTGGCTTGGGCGCGGCAGCGGGGTGGCTTGGCAGCAGTGAGTTTGTTTGTCAATCCTGCGCAGTTTGAGCAAGAGGCGGATTTTACTGGCTATCCGCAGTCTTTGGAGGCGGATTTGGCGCTTTGTGAGGCTGCTGGGGCGGATGTTGTGTTTGTGCCTCGTGCTGAGGAAATCTATGCGGCGGATGCCAGTGTTTCTGTGGGGGAGAATGCGCTTTCTTTGCTTTGGGAGGGGGCTAGCCGTGCGGGGCATTTTGCGGGGGTTTGTTTGGTTTTAACCAAGCTGTTTTCTTTGTTTGGACGGGGTGCTGGGGAGTTTGCGGCGGTGTTTGGGGAGAAGGATTGGCAGCAGGTGGCGGTGGTGCGTCGCTTGGTTAGGGATTTGGATTTGGGGGTGGAGATTTTCGTGCATGAGGTGGTGCGCGAGGCGAGCGGCTTGGCACTTTCTTCGCGCAATGCGCGCTTGAGTGAGGCGGTGCGGGCAAGGGCGGCGGGGATTTATGCGAGTTTGGCGGCGATGCGTGAGAGACTTGCAGGGAGTGTTCTGCTTGATGGCCAGAGCTTGTCAGTTGCCGAGTTGGAGGCTCTGGGCAGGGGGTTGCTTGGCCAAGTGGCGGGCCTAGAAGTGGATTATTTGGCGCTAGTGGATGAGGAGAGTTTGTTGCCTTTGGCGGCACTGGAGCCAGTGCAGAGAGTGGGAGCGCGGGTTTTGTTTGCTGGCTGGCTGGAGGGGGTGCGGCTTTTGGATACTATGGGGATGGGGTACTAAGCTAAAGTAGCGGAAGCTTCCAGCTTCCGACCCAAATAATGCGCGAAGCGCACGAAATTAAAAAGTTTTTTGGAAACTACTTGGGGGCACCTCTAAGAACCTCCCTTGGTCTTCAACTTGCCCTTTTTTCCTCTGGCTTCGTTGATGACAATCCTTAAGTATCATAAGGATGGCGCGAATTGTCATTGCCTAACCAGAGAAAAAAATTGCTGCACTGAAGCCTCAAGCTAGGTACTTAGAGATGCCCTTGGTTTTGATCAAGCAGCTCTTTGCATATATTTTCAGATGCCGAGCTGGAGCTCGGCGTTCCCAGGGGCTAAATAACGCTTAAACTCATGCCTTTCGCGGACAGGGATGTCCACGCTCTCTTGGTGGTGGCTTGGGGTTGTTGGGTTGAAAACAAACAAAGCCGACTCTTTTGGGGAGTCGGCTTTGTTTGATGTTGGATGATGGTTTGCTTAGCGGGAGTAGAGTTCCACGATCAACTGCAGGTTGGCGATGGTTTCTGTGTCTTCTGGCTCTGGCAAGCGGGAGACTGTGCCTTTGACATGCTCTTTGTCCATGACTAACCAGTCGGGGACAGGACGAGAGGCGGCACCTTCGAGTAAGCGGCTAGCGAGGCTGGATGAGGCGGCGCGATCGCGGACGGTAATTTCATCACCGGCGCGGACGCAGTAGCTGGGGATGTCGACTTTTTTGCCGTTCACGCGTACATGGCCGTGATTGACGAACTGGCGTGCTGCATCGCGGGTGTTGCCGAAGCCGAGGCGGTAGCAAACGTTGTCCAAGCGAGTTTCGAGCAACTGTACGAGAATATCACCAGTTACACCACGACGACGAGCAGCTTCTGCGAAGTATTTGCGGAACTGTTTTTCTAAAATGCCGTACTGGTAACGAAGCTTTTGCTTCTCATCGAGAGCCACACCGTAGTCAGAGCGCTTGCGACGACCTCCGCTGAGGCCGTGCTGGCCGGGAGCGTAGGGGCGAGTTTCCAAGGCCTTGGAGCGGCCAAAGAGGGCAACTCCGAAGCGGCGGTTGAGGCGTTCTTTTGGTCCAGTGTAACGAGCCATGATGAAATGCTTGGGTAAAAAGAGTAGGAAAGGAAGGAAGAATTACACGCGACGGGCCTTGGGTGGGCGGCAGCCGTTGTGGGGAACGGGAGTCACATCACTGATGGAGAGAATTTCAATGCCGAGAGCCTGCACGGCACGCACGGCGCTTTCGCGTCCAGAACCTGGTCCTTTGACGCGCACATCGACTTCGCGCAATCCGTGACTCATGGCTTGACGGCAGGCATCTTTGGAAACTTCTTGAGCGGCGTAGGCGGTGCTTTTACGGGAGCCTTTGAAACCGAGTTTGCCTGCGCTGGCCCAGCCAATCACATTGCCAGTTGTGTCTGTAACACTGACCAAGGTGTTGTTGAAGGTAGCGGAGACATGAACGATGCCGCGAGTGATGTTTTTTGAGCCCTTGGCTTTGTGAATTTTGACTTTTTCTTCGCCTGCATCTCCGGCAATTTCTGCAAAAATGTCATCTGAGGCGGCGCGATCACCTCCGCCGCGTTTTTCGGTTTTTTCTTCTTTTTCTTCCTTAGCTGCTTCCTGTCTTTCGGTAGCTGCTGCGCTGGTAGCTTCATTGCTGACCTCTTGTGCGGCTTTGCCTGCTTCGGCAAGGATGGCAGCAGCATCGTTGAGCGCATCAGTGGTTTCAGATGCAGCAGCCTCTGCGTTGTCTGCTGGCTTGTCTGCAGCGTTGTTGGGAGTGGTTTCGTCAGCCATGAGAAAGGAGAAATCTGTGTAAAAGTGAATTCAAAAGGAAGAATTGAGCAGCGAGTGGACTACTTCTTGCGTACGATGCCTACGGTGCGTCGACCACCTTTGCGAGTGCGCGCATTGGTGCTGGTGCGCTGGCCACGCACGGGAAGACCGCGGCGGTGGCGAATGCCTCGGTAGCACTGAATTTGCTGGAGGCGCTTGAGATTGCCAGAAAGTTCTCGACGAAGATCACCTTCGATGACAAGGCCGCTGCCGCCGATGACTTGGATGAGACGGTTGATCTCATCGTCGGAAAGCTCACCGGCTTTTTTGGTGGGGTCGATTCCGCTTTGGGCGACGAGACGCGCTGCGGAGGAGCGCCCTACGCCGTAAATGTGCGGAAGGGCATACTCAATAAGTTTGTTGTCGGGAATTTCAACACCAAGAAGACGAGCCATGAGAAAAAGAGGGTGTAATTGAGAAAACGCTAGGTAAGATGCGAAGCTTGGGCGCTAGGAGGCGTGTTAACCTTGACGCTGCTTATGGCGAGGGTTTTTGCAGATGACGCGCAGCACGCCCTCACGCTTGATGATGCGGCAGGAATCGCAGATTCGCTTGACTGAGGGACGAACTTTCATAATGAAAAAAGCAAAAATTTGTGAACAAAAATTGTTGGAAAAGGCGAAATGGCAAAAACTGGAAGCTGAGCAAATCATGGAGTTTGACAGAGTTTTTTAAAGCTCTGTAAAGGCTAAATTTGCTTAGGCTTTGAATTTGCGGGGCGTGCATAGTAACACGCTGGGCTAAAAACGCAAGAACTTTTCAGGCAATTTTCTTTTGAGTTGCATACTCTGTAGGTTTGCGGGCACTACTAAAAGCCTATTTTTTCGATCAATTTGCCCTTTTCCCATGCCTGACTGGATACTTTGGATCATCACTACTGGCCTTTTGTTGGTGGGGCTTGTTGGCTGTGTGGTGCCTATTTTGCCGGGGACTTGGTTAATTCTACTCACCAGTTTCGCCTTTTTCTGGCTTGGCCCTGAGCATCACCTGACTTGGTGGGCATTGGTGATTATTTCTGGGATTTTCATCGTGGCTTTAGTGCTGGATTGGTGCGTGCCGGCATTGGGGGCTAAGCAGTGGGGTGGAACGCGATGGGGGATCTGGGGGGCTTTGGCTGGGACGCTTTTGGGGGCTTTGTTTTTTCCCTGGGGTTTGTTCTTGGGGCCCGCGTTGGGGGCGGTGGCGGGGGAGGTTTTTGCGCGTCGGGAGCAAATTCGCTCGGGTGAGCTGAAGTGGGAGAACTGGCGTGAGTTTGGTCTGCCTGCGGGCGGCTCTGTGCTGGGAGTTTTGGCTAATGTGATGCTGCAATTGGGCTTGGGTTTGATGATGGTGATTGCCTTGTTGCTGGATGCCTTGTGGTTGTAGGAGCCTCGGTGTGCCTAATTTTTCGCCTAGCTTTCCTCGCCGTTTTTTGCTCTGTGACAAAATTGCCTCGTTGCGCGATGCCTGCATAGCCGCTTGAATAGACCATGGATTTAAACAAGCTCGATTTAGATGAGCACTTTGCGCGTCTGCGCCAAGAATACATTGACCAGTTCGATGAAGAGCTGGAAATGGAATTTGGCGAGTACAGCGAGGAAAACCGCGCTCACAAAAATGGCCCTGATGTCACCGCTGACTTTCGCCGCGTGTATTTCCGGGAGTTAGTGCGCCTGCAGACTGAGCTGGTCAGACTCCAAGACTGGGTGGTTGAAACAGGGCAGAAGTTGCTGATTATTTTTGAGGGTCGAGACTCTGCTGGCAAAGGCGGCTGCATTAAGCGCATCACCCAACGCCTCAACCCGCGTGTTTGTCGGGTTGCTGCTTTGCCCGCGCCCAACGACCGCGAAAAAACTCAGTGGTATTTTCAGCGCTATGTCAGCCACCTGCCCGCAGCGGGGGAAATTGTGCTCTTTGACCGCTCTTGGTACAACCGCGCCGGCGTCGAGCGGGTGATGGGCTTTTGCAACGAAGAGCAAGTGGAGGAGTTTTTCTCCGTCGTGCCCAACTTTGAGCGGATGTTGGCTAGCTCTGGCATTCAGATTATTAAATACTGGTTTTCCATCTCCGATCAAGAGCAGGAATTTCGCTTCCAATGCCGCAATCATGATCCGCTCAAGCAGTGGAAGCTCTCACGGATGGATTTAGAAAGCCGCCGCCGCTGGGAGGACTACACCCGAGCCAAGGAAGAGATGCTCGCGCGCACCAACATTGAAGAAGCTCCTTGGTGGGTGGTGCCCGGCGACGACAAGAAAAAAGCACGCCTCAACTGCATTTCTCACTTGCTGAGCCAAGTCAACTACCAAGCCGTGGAGCGTGAACCCATCGAGCTGCCCTCACGCGAGTATCATAAAGACTACACCCGCCAGCCCATTCCTGAGTCGATGATTGTGCCGCAGATTTGGAGTTAGTTGAGGCAAGATTATACATTGGACTTACCGCATTTCCTGTTTAAATCTGCGAGCCTCTAAATACCTCCTTTTGCCTTCAACTTGCCCTTTTTTCCTCGGCCTTCGTCAGAGAAAAATCCTTGGTGTCACTTGGAGTCGTCAAGGATTGTCACCTCCTCGGCAGAGAAAAAAATTGCTGCGTTTCTGCCGCAATGGAGGTACTTAGAAACTCCCACTAGTTAAAATATTGCTGCGATTTCTGCTGCAGAGCACAATCGGGCAAAAGATTTCCTTTTGATTTGATCCGAGTTTCCCTTAGGCTGTTGCCCATGGTTGCTTTCATGAACATTGCCCGCTGGGATTGTTTGCGTTTGAGTTTGCTTGCTGGGGTTTTGGCAGTTGGCTGCTTGCTGCTTTGCTCTTGCGGCCTAGAAGGCGGCGGCATTGATTTGAATGCGGATTATGAGGAGTACGACAACGCCTCAGACCGGCAGGCCTTTTTTGAGAGTGTGAATGCCCAAAGACAGCGGGAGTATGCCCGCGACCAACTGCGGGTGAGTTGGCTTGAGAGCATAGAAGGTAAGGAGGCTCTGGACGAAGCTTTGGCTAGTTTGACCCCTTGGCTGACGGACTTGGCTGGAACAGTTAAGGAGCCTTTGAGCGAGGCCGAGGAGCGGGTTCAGAGCTTGCTGGACGCTCAAGCAAAGCTTCCCAGCGTGGAGCTTGAAAATGAGCATGTGGCTGAGTTGCTTTGGCTTTTACTTGGCTATGGAGAGGCGCAGGGCTGGAATCGAGAAGGCGCTTGGGAGGATGAAATGGACAGTGCGGCCGTGTTGCTGCGTGAATTGGTGTTTGGCTTAGGCGAGGATTGGCAACAACTCAGCGAGGCCGCGCAAGAGGAAAACCTTCGCGCTGAACTGGCGATTGAAGCGCGGGAGGCCTTGGAGGCGGCTCAGGGTGAGGCCTTTGCCGCTCTGCTGGCGTGGAAGCAGGAGCAGGCAAGGCTCTACCCAAGTCCAGAAAAGTTCACATGGGCTGGCGAGCAGGACTTGCCCGAATTCCTCCAAGACGAGACCAACTGGACGACCAACTGGGACGAGCCGGAAATTGGCTCAGATTCGGCAATCAAAGGCGGGGAAATGCGTATGGCCATCGGCAGTTTCCCGCAGACCATTCGCCGCTTTGGGCCGAATTCAAATAGCAGCTTTCGCTCTCAGCACTACGACAATGTGGAGCTTGGCTATGTGGGCCTGCACTTGGATACGGGGGCGGTCATTCCCATGCTTTGCGACCGCTGGCATGTGGCCGAGGATGGGCGCACGGTGTTTTACCACATTGATGAGCGCGCCCGCTACTCAGACGGCGTCCAAGTCACCAGCGAAGATGTCTTCACCGCCATCTATGTGCGCATGAGCCCGCACAGCCAAAGCCCTTACTGGCAGCAGTTTTTTTCTGAGCAAATCGTCCAAGTCACCAGCTACGGAGAGCAGATTTTCTCGATCACCTTAAACAAGGCAAGACCCCAGGAGCTCATGCCCTACTTCGCCAACATCGGCGTTTCTCCGACGCACTTTTTCGCTGAGTTTGGGCCAGATTTTGTCGATCGCTACCAGTGGCGAGCCACCCCGACTACGGGCGCCTATGTGCTGGACATGGAGGAAACCGTCTTTGGTCGCGAAATGAGCCTCAAGCGGGTGAAAAATTGGTGGCGCCGCGATGTCCAGTACAGCAAAAACCAGTATAATGCGGACAAAATTCACTACCGCGTTATTCAAGACCCGACTAAGGCCTGGGAAATGTTTCGCAACGGCGACTTGGAGAGCTTTAATGTGCGCAGTGCCGAGTACTGGTACGGGCGCAGCGAGACCGAGCCCGTGTTTGATGGCTACATCGAGCGCGCGGTGTTTTTCAATGTCTATCCGCGCATCCCGCGTGGGCTCTATCTGAACACGGCGCGTGCCCCGCTGGACAACCGCGATGTGCGCATCGGCATTGCCTACGCCACTGACTGGCAGCGGGTCATCGAGCAGGAATTTCGCAATGATGTCTCGCGCTTGCAGGTGTTTGTCGAGGGCTATGCCTTGCTCAACCCCAGTGCGGTGCAAGTGCGCGAGTTTGACCCCAACAAGGCGCGTGCACACTTCGCCAAGGCCGGCTACACCAGACAAGGGCCAGATGGCATCCTCAGCAAAGAAAACGGCGAGCGGCTTTCGGTGAACTTGCTGGTGGCACAAAATCCGATGGTTCTTCGCTTTTTGACCTTGCTGGTGCAGCAGGCCAAGCTCGCTGGGCTAGAGTTGGTGCTCGATGTGCAAGATGGGGAGGCCTCCTTCAAGCAGCAGCAGGACAAAGAGCATCAAATTTCCTTCACTGGCTGGGGCTTTGGGCCGCCGCTGCCTGACTTTTACCAGTTTTTGCATTCCAGCAACGCGGTGGAGGCTGATGGCAGCCTGAAAAAGCAAACCAACAACATTTTCTCTTGGGCAGATGCGAAAACCGATGAACTGGTAGTCGCGCACCGCAACGCCAGCTCACTGGAAGAGGTGGACGCGCTCACCGAAGCACTTAACACCCTCATGCACGAAGAGGCCTTGTACATCCCCGGCTACGCCTACCCTTCCTCCCGCACCGCCTACTGGCGCTGGCTTTGTTGGCCTGAAGAGAGCTTTTCCGCACGCAGCGCCTATGACCCCATTGAGAGCTATCTCTGGTGGATTGACGGGGACAAGCGCCAAGAAACTCTCAAAGCCAAAGTAGCGGGCGAAACCTTCCCCGAGGTGCTCAGCATCTACGACCAGTACGCGAAGTGAGGTGAAAGCGCGGCATTTACCGAGGTGTTTTGGGCCAATCTTTTTCTTGAGGGCACCTCTAAAAACCTACTTTTGCCATCAACTTGCCCTTTTTTCCTCTATCTTCGTCAGAGACAAATCCTTGTTATCACTTGGAGCCGCCAAGAATTGTCGCTTCCTCGATAGAGAAAAAAATTGCTGCGTTGCTGTCTAAAATTAGGTTCTTAGAGATACCCTTGAGAACAAAAATATCGAGAAAAAATAAAATTTTCTAAATCCAAAAGTTGCCAGTGGTCGAAAACAATAAATACATCGGCTCCATCCTGGCGCTGCTGTATCTCTAAACCCAAAACACAATCATCTTGATTATGACAAAACAAACAATCGCCCTCGCGGCAAGTGCTCTCGTTGCTTCTCTTGGAATCGCTTATGCTGGTGGCTGCGGCTCTTGCAGCTCTTCCAGCAGCATGGTGAAAAAAGGCGGCATCGCTGGTGAAGCCCAACTCGTAGGCGACAAAAAAGAAGCCACAAAAGATATCGTTGACACTGCAGTTGCAGCTGGCAGCTTCGAAACTTTGGTTGCTGCTGTGAAAGCTGCTGGCCTCGTTGATGCTCTCAAAGCAGACGGTCCTTTGACAGTTTTCGCTCCCACAGACGAAGCTTTCGCCAAGTTGCCTGAAGGCACTGTAGAGGAGCTTCTCAAGCCGGAAAACAAAGACAAGTTGGTCGACATCCTTACCTACCATGTTGTCGCGGGTAAAGTTCCAGCTGAAGTTGCTGTAACTCTGAAAGAAGCTGAAGCCCTCAACGGCAAAAAAATCGCTCTTGAAGTCAAAGATGGCAACCTCTTCCTCAACGAGTCTCAAGTTACCATCGCCGATGTTGAAGCCAGCAATGGTGTTATCCACATCATCGACGCTGTGTTGCTTCCCCCAGCTGAGTAACTCTTGACTTTTGTCAAGCAATCTCGAAGCCCTGAGCCACCCCCACGGCTCAAGGCTTCTACTTAATCGGTGATTTAAACACTTTGATTAGGGTTTCTCTTTTTCACTCTCAATCCCGAATTTCCCCTCACCTTCATTATTTAGGTTATATTCTGCCCCAATAATGGAAAATTTTTCTTTCAGCTTTTGCGCCCCTAAAACAGGCAATAATGCCGCATAAAGAGAATTTTTCTTGTCAAACCCCCAAAATTTCGCTATGAAAAAAGCAAGGTAATTTATGAGCGACGCTTTTCAGGAGTTGCGATTACTGTTAGGCTTCAAAAGCCTAGGTCAAACTTAATCATTCTTTTGGTTAATTAAATCGCTCGTTGATTACTTTATTTTCCATGGTCTCCTCTGTTCAGAACTTCGAAAATTCTTCATCGCCAAACTTACTTCATGAAGTGGCTGCAGGAAAAAGCGAGGCAATGCAATCATGCATAGCTCGATACGGTGGTCTTATCTGGAGCATTGTTCGCAAGTACTGCCACAATCAGCATGAGGCTGAGGATTTGTCTCAGGAAATTTTTGTCAGTCTTTGGCGTTCCGCAGCAAAATTTAATGCGCAGAAATCTGCAGAGAAAACCTTTATAGCTTTGATTGCGCGAAGGCGGTGTATTGATTGGCTGCGCAAACAGCAATCATTGCCTACCCTAGAAAATTTCGAACCTGAAATGCTTGAAATCCAGCAAGGTTCTGATCCTAACTTTAACCCCAATATTGCTTCCCAATCTCGAGTAGATTTGGAAGACCTGAAACAAAAAATTAATTCCTTTCCCGAAGAAACTCGTCAACTTTTTGATTTCCACTTTCGCCTTGGTATGACTCACCAGCAGCTTGCTGATCAATTGCAAATACCTTTAGGCACGGTCAAGTCCAAGCTACGAACTGGCCTCTTGCAATTGCGCAACCGTTACCAACAATCTGCCTAATCATTTTCAATGTCCCAATTCTTTACAGATCAACAGCTTTTACATGCAGGAGCCTCGCTAGGGGATCTGACTAGAGAAGATTTGTCTGCAATCGACAACTCTTCAGGAAGTGCGAACTTGGGTGAAATCGAGGAGCTTTCCTTCTTGGTGGGTGAGCTAGAGTCTCTCTACACAGCAGAAATTGAGCCCTTGCCAGCGGAGCTTCAAAGCAAAATTCTTGCTGACACGCAAGCCTTTGTTCGAGAAACTCCTGCTCAACAAGCAATTCAATCCACAGTCTCACGCAATTCACAGCAAGCTCCACGGACTAGCCAATTCCCACGCTGGTGGCAACGCACCGAGCTTGGGTGGGCCGCTGCAGCTTGTCTGGCTGTTGCTTGGTATGGGAGTTTGCGCATAATTGAGGGGCAAAGCAATACTGTTTCCAGCTTGGGTGCTAGTGCTTACTTAAGCAAAAGCGAGAGTGAACTTCGACTCGCAGATTTTAATCAACTCCAAGAAGAAGCTGACTTACTTGCCTCCAATTTTCAAGCCAACGAGGGCTACGAGAATGTTCAGGGCGAAGTGCTCTGGCATCAAAAAACTCAGCAAGGATACTTGCTCCTCACTGGTTTGCCTGAAAATAATTCTGAGGAAAGCCAGTATCAGCTCTGGATTGCCGATGGTCGTGATGGTGCGCCTGTGGATGGCGGAGTGTTCAACTTTGTGCAAACAGGGCAGTCTGATTCTCTGCTCATCCCCATTGATGCCAAGCTGCAAGTGGATACACCAGTTGCGTTTGTCATCACCGAAGAGCGCCCCGGTGGCGTGGTAGTTTCCGCACAAGACCGAGTAGTGGCGATTGCGACTGCGGAAAGTTAATGTTTCGTTGCTCTGTGCTGTCTCGGGGACACGCATATAGAATTTGAGTGAGCCTGACTTAGCTTGAGAAGGCTTTACTTTCACGGTCTTCTTTATTTGCCTCAAAAGACAAAAAACGCGCCGATAATTCTTGCCAAGTTCTCAAGCATGCGCTAAGGGTAGCCAGTTTACCCACGCGCTACCTACATGCCCAAAGATACCTCAATCAAAACCATCCTCACCATCGGTTCTGGCCCCATTGTTATTGGCCAAGGGTGTGAATTTGATTACTCAGGCGTTCAGGCTTGCAAGGCCTTGAAAGAAGAAGGCTACCGCGTGGTGCT
>JAOXNJ010132983.1:0-11168 GCA_028566655.1 Metis holothuriae
GTCTACAAGTTTGTCCAAGAAGAGCTCGGATCGGACAATTGGAACCTTGATCATAGTATTCTACATCAGTGTAAAATCTGTGAAGCAGTGTTTCTCAGTGCACGGGCTTTGAACGAACACTATTGCTCCAAACACTTTTACGAGCACATTGTCGGTCACGTGAGACAAATTGCTCCTTTTGATTGTCACAAATGCAACTTCAGGGGGAAGAACTTGACGTCGTTGGTTCATCATTTTGGCACGAAGCACGGAATTCTGAAGCGAATTCTCGGCGATAATATGCCTAGTGGTAAGAATGCGCTTGATACCCCAAAACGACAGGTACAGCATCAGTCAAAGGATGCCTACAGAGGCTTCCCTACGAGTCATCAGCACTCTTCCTATACGCCTGATGATCCGCATTATGCAGGACAAACGGGTTCAAATCAGAAGAACTTGTCATACATCCAAAACTCGTCAACAGAGAAACCTTCCAGTCGGACCAACTCTGGCTTCAATGGGCAGCAACAAAATTGCTCACCATCGGAATCGTATCAAACTCAAAATCATCGTAACAGCAGCAGCAACCGTCGCAAGTCGTCAGCCCCTTTGCACAGAGGAAGAAAGCTTAAACGCAAGCAGACAAATTTACCGAAAGAATCTGTTCAAGCTCCCCGAGAATGCCCGGTGTGCAGGGCCAAGTTTGTTCTACCACACGTATTTATAAAACACATATGCGACAAGCATTTGGGCGACTACTTACTCAATCTCGTGCCTAAAAGGGAACCTTTTGCTTGCGTAACTTGCACGTCTTTTGTCAGTGAGGATGCCAAAGGATTAATTAGGCACATGGGCGTTGAACACCAGCAGGCTTTGCACTTCTTAAAAAGCTACATTCCGAATGGTCATGATTTAGCACTCACGGAAGAAGAAATTCTCCCTCACTTTGCAGTTAAGAGCAGAGGGGGTGATCTATGCTCTTTTTGCAAGCCCCCAATAGTATTTTCATCACCTTACCTTCTTCAGAGGCATTTCGCAGACACCCACTTGCGTGACAAGCTGTACGACATGAACAAAGAGGCCTGGCAAAGCAGGGGAATCATGGATCCCAAGATAGAAACTAAGTGCAACGTTTGTAACCTGGAGATGAAGAACAAGTGTAGCCTCGTAAGACATATGGGAATGAAGCACAAATTGGTTCATAAACTTGCGCTAGAGGGCCTATTAGGGCCAGAACAACAGCAAGCTGCAATGACCTCTGACAGCAACGGCACAAGTAATGAAAACTGCCAGTTATCCCAAGGTAGAGTTGCAAGTTCTCAGAATGACAGAAATAACAGCAGCACTCAGCCGCCAGCCACGACTTCAACAACGAGCTCGTCCTTTGATCATTATGATGCCCAGCAACGCTTCCAAATGCAACAGCAGCAATCTCACTCCGTTGGTCAGAACTTCAATCATTCATTTCAATTCAATAATCAGCAACCGACTACAACGGTCAGTCGTCGTCAAACAACAAGTACGCCTCTCGACTTCAGCTCTAACGCACCGTCACAGAGTAGTCGTCAGCATGGATCGAATACTTCAATGACGCATTTCGTCAATAACACCTACAATCAGCACGCTCAGAATCAGCTGAATCTGCAGCAACACTTGGCTTTTCAACAACACCCTACTTACAGTCAGCAAGTGGCTCATAACAGTGGTCAAGTAAGTCAAGCGCACCAGTTAAACTCTGCAACAAGTATTTATGGAAGGATGCAGAGCTCGGGTTATGGACAACAACCCTCTTCGGGGTCCTCACAGTCGTCTACTTTCGATTCCACCAGGCGGAGCAAGGATATATCGAGGGTAAGAAATTAACAACATATTACGATTTAACGCAATAAATGAAAAAGTTCTCAGAGTTTATTTTAACTTTGCAGCCAAAGCAGAGCATCGCCTCGAGGGAAAACTATTTCATCGAGCCCGCCGACCCGGGTGAAGAGGGTCCTTTCATCATCAAGTGCAAGTCATGTGAAAGCTATAGCAAGACTCGCTGCGATTTTCTGCGTCACGTTTCTGACAGACATTTTAGGCAAGAGCTGTGTCGTGAGTTGCCCACGCAGCCACCCTTCGCCTGCCCAGTGCCAAACTGCAAGTATGTAGGCAACGCAAACAGCCTAGTTCCCTTGATCAAACACTATGGTTCTACGCACAATATGGCGCTACGTTTCATCAACGGTGTTATGGCCAAGTACATCCCTATCAACGCAAAACCCGTGAGACCAGAGAAGAATACTAAGGTAACTGCTGGGCCTACTTTGCAGAAGTGTCCGTTCTGTGAGAAGAGTCTTCCGTCAAATCAGTACAATCAACATTTGTGTGACGTTCACCTAAGAGACTATCTTGACCCTTATCTTTCCTCTCACCCTCCCTTCAAATGTCCTGCACCTGGCTGCCTGTTTGTGGCAGCCGATGGGAAGGATCGCGTTATCGCACACTATGCAGTCAGCCACTTACTTAATCACAAGACCACCACTGAGCCATCTTACACCAATGCTTGGGGAGCTGCTGCCAACTATTTGCCTCAATTTAGTCAAATGCTATTACAAGTGGACGGCGCTTTTGATCCTGAGGAGAATGGGGATATCAACAATGAGGGGTCAGCAACAGATGGCGGATCGGCCATGACGTCGGCCCCAGTCAACCTATCCACTGCAGTTGTGGCCGCAAACTCAGAAGCCTGCGATACCATCTTGACGAACAGAGACCATATAAAAACAAGTGTTGAAGTTGTGAAAAGTGAAACTGTGATTGGAGCTAGATCGCAATTCATCTTTGCAGCGGACAACGAGAACAATTGTCTTGCTACTGAAGTTGTAATGAAGACAGAAGAAAACGAAATCCCAAGGACGCAATCACCAGTACGTTTGCACCCCTTGTCAGAGGCTTCGTTACGTCCTTCAGAGCAGACATTAGCCAAAAAGCGAAACAAGCCTAAGGCGAACACACCCTGCGAGTTGTGTGGTAAACTTTTTCCAGGAAATCACCGCAAGAGCCATCACGTTGTTCAACACTTCAGAGTTGAGCTGTTGGCAGACCTTAAAACGGACAGTGACAATGAAACCTTACTCTGTCCCATTGATGATTGCGGTTTTGCAACAAAGCGCAAAGAGGATTGGATCCGACATTACGGTGTAGTGCATAAAGTCGTGCATAGGTTCGTAAAGGAATTTGTCGATGGTCACCGAGCTCCTACGGAAAAGGTCGTTATAAAGAAGAGCAAAAAGAAGAGGAATGTAAAGAACAGCGATACCACGAAAAAAGCTTCTAATAATTCTTCGTCAACTCCTCAGACATCTAATAATACTGTTACAAACATTACCGCTCCTGTTAATAGTGAGCCCTCTCTGCAAGTGTCTACAGCTCCTTCGTTAGTAACTGATGGACAGCGAAACTACACCACATTCTTGCCAAAGGAGAGCCTCTCACAGATCCTGAATACAGCGTTTCAACAACAAAGCAACCGCGATCGTGATTATGGAGTGGTAACGGTGGCGAATAATCAGGCAGGAATAGCAACGGCCAGCCATGGCGTTTACCCTTCTGCCTCTCATGAGCTAATGGAAGAGACACTGGCATCCCGTAATTATCCAAGAACAGCCGTTCAGGTAGCTGCGAGACAGCCTGGTCCACAATTTGGCGGTGTCATGCATCAGCGTTACGTCTGTCGAGAAGGACCAATTTTATCAAACGATGAACTGTTAAGACATCACATGGGCCGTTTTCATTTAACCAGCGCAGGCGACAAGCAATTAACAGTGCTTTCTAATGACGACGTGGAAGCATCTTTGGTAACAATGGACGACAAGATCGAGTTCTTCACTACTACCGCACCTCCGGCTAATGTCCCCGATGCTAATGACTCGATGACACTTCAGCATCGAGCCAATCAGTCACAGAGTCAAACCACAGCACCTAGTAGCGGTACTAAAAGACAATTTTTGAGTAGTAGTAGACCTTGCGAACTGTGCAGCTTTTATCCAACCACTAAGAACAAAAGTCGCGAAAGAATGCATCATTATGCTACCAAGCATTTCAAGCATCTTATTGAGAAGGAATTGAAACCCGATCAAAAACACCAGTGCCCAAGGTGTGACTTCGTCGGCAAAAACAGGCGAGTTACAGTTGATCATTTCTTGGGAAGACATAAAGTAATTGATGAGTACCTGAGAGAGGTCAGGAACAACAAGAATGTACTCGTACCAACAACCACAGCGCCGCCTTCCAAACCTAAACGGAAGTCAAAGCCCAAAGCTTCAGCGACAACAGCTGTCACCGTTTCAACTAGCACGACTACAACAGTCGTAGCTGCCAGTAGCAATGCAGCTCCCAGTAATCAGCCATTGCCTCTCACCTTCCCTCCCTTGCCAAGTTTTGTTACTTCAGCCATAGAAGAACAAAATCAGAAAACGACGGCTCTCATAGTTCAAGGCCAGGGTCCAAGTCAAATGTTGCTGACAGTGCCCCATCAACAGCCTCAAAATTACCATCATCAGACTCAGCAGCAGGCACAACCAACCTATGCCTACACACTCCAGCAGTTTCAACAGCAGCAACAACAACAAGTAAGCTTTGTAGCGTCTCCGACATCTGCAGCTTCGACAGCACATGGACACTTGCACCACCTGCAAGGCCATCAAGACGGACCGGGTTTAGAGGCAATCAAGGTGACTCTTCAGTCGCCTCTGAAGATTGAAGAAATTCAAACAGCTGCCGGCGAGGGCTCCAAAGACTTTGTTCGAGTCATTCCTCAGTTCGATGGCTTCGCTGACTTCGAAGATTCAGAGGATCAGGAGGAAATCAATGGTAATGGTATCATTGAAGTGGGGACGAAGCGTCCTGTCGCTTCAGGCACCTCCAAATGTCCAATCTGCAAGGAACATGTCAAGCGCAGGAACTTTCATCTTGCGACAAAGCACTTCAGGGACAAGCTCCGAGAACGTCTTCCACACTCGTCGCCGTTTCTCTGTCCTGAGTGTGGTTTACACGCTGAGAACAGGATGCAGCTGTGGATGCATTTCTTAAGCAAACATGGATACGGACAGCGGTGGTTACAGGAAACAACCCAATCGTCCAACGACATCAAGCAAGTTTCCAACGAGGAGCAATTCTCTGCCGCGCGACGTCACGCAAAGACAGCATTTTGGTGCGACCTGTGTCAGAAACGAATTTCTCACGTAACGAGACTGTCGCACTTGGCAACATATCACTTCCATGATCAACTTGTAGAATGGTTGGCTGCCAATGGTGCCGAGGACGAGTACACCTGTCCCGTGTGTCAGCTGAAACTGAAGACATCACTGAAGGTCAAAGTGCACGCATTAGGCCAACACGGACTTGCCGATGAGTGGACAAGGGTCGAGCTAGAGGAAATGTTTCAAACCCACGTCAACCACAGTTGCAATAACAAAGAAAATCAAGAGTGGACGAATCCTCATGCCCAAAAGGTTTGTGAAAATAGTGGCACATTCATTTGAAATCAAAATTCTTTATATGATTTCCTTTTCTCCTAAACTTTTTTATGATTTCAGGGGCCTTGCAATACACTAAAGCGTAACTGTCATGGTGAAATGTCGACGTTAGGCCATCACCTTAAGAGCTTTTTAAAAGAAGCCGATGACACCTTCACATCCCTTTCACACCATGAAGCAAGAGAAGTGAACTTTGCAAAGGTTTTTAAGCGGTCGATGGAAGAACCTTCGGACGATAGACGAAATTTGAAAAAGCATCAAGGCGTGCCCTGCCGTCGCTTAAAATGTCAGACCAGCCCAACGTCTGGAGTGCCACATCACTGGCTGTGTGACGGGAAACTTCTCGTTCTAAACGAGCCTAGAGACAGAAGAAACGATGAACTTTTCAAGGTAAATCACAAGCTTGGACACTTACACGTGTGTATGTTTTCCTTTAAAGCAAAATTTTGAGAATTGAGGTTTTTATGGATGTCTTTCTTTTCAGGCCCAGTGGCTCCGTGGTCAACCAGTATTGGTACGTAATACGACTCGTGGTATGAAAACGTCAGAACTATGGAGTCCGGAAGCATTTTGTCGCGAGTTTGGCCACTTGAAACACGACATTGTTAACACTCTGAACGGCGAAATTGTACATGGAATGGAGTTAAATGCTTTCTGGGCAGGGTTCCAAAATCCGTCGTCCCACATGCTAGATGAACGGGGCCGACCAATGCTGCTGAAACTTAAGGATTTTCCTCCAGACAATGACTTTGCGTCCTATTTGCCAAGGCATTTCGAAGACCTGATGAGAAATCTTCCCCTGCCCGACTACACTGGGCGTCAGGGAGCGTTAAACATGGCGAGCTATCTCCCTGACCACTTTGCAAGGCCTGACCTCGGACCCAAGCTTTACATTGCTTATGGAAATATGAATAACGTCGAAAGTGGAACAACTAACTTGCACATCGACACATCTGACGCTTGTAATCTCTTAGTGCATGTCACTTTGACCCAAGATGAGGCGACGAATGAGCAACAGGCTCTTCGCATTTTGGACGAATCGGATTGTGACGTGTTAATGAGAGAACAAGTTAGAGACCAAAAGAAAGCCATAGGCGCCATTTGGCACATTTTTCACCCTCGTGATGCTGACAAGATTCGTGATCTGTTGAATCGGGTCACTCTTCAACGGGGACAAAAATTGTTGGCGAACACGGATCCGATACACGACCAAGCGGTGTACTTGGACCAGAGTCTCCGAAAGAGACTCTACGAGGAGTACGGCGTTGAGTCTTATGCCGTGCCACAGTGTGTCGGTGACACGATCTTCATTCCTGCCGGTGCCCCTCATCAGGTGTGAACGATTGCCTAATAATTTAGAATGGTTCATGTTCATTTCCTTAGCTGGCAAATGCTACTTACGTTTAATTTCCAGTTGCCATCATGTGTTATTGTTTCGTTCGTAGGTGCGTAACATATACAGCTGCATCAAGGTGGCTGAAGACTTTGTGAGTCCGGAGAATCTCGCCTGGTGCTTCCACCAGACGGAGGAATTTCGCCATTTGAGCGAAGGCCACACCAATCACGAGGACAAATTGCAGATCAAGAACATTTTGTATCACACGGTCAAGGAGTGCGTCTCTTTTCTTCGTGGCTATCAACGAGAGCAGATAACTTCCAGAACGGCCGCCAGGAAGCTAAACGATGATGAAGAAGAGGAGGATGAGGGCGACGAAGAAGAGGATGAGGATGAGGACGTTTTCGAAGACGAAAGTTCGTCGCCGCTCATGGCGACTACTACTACAACGAACTAGATGATCGACGCTCCCGAAGCGCACTGTCTACTTGGATCACTACCCCCTCTTCTTTCTGTCCTCCTTTTCTCTCGAGTGCAGGCACACATCGATGCCAACAAATGAGGCACGAGGCCACATCTACACGCAACAAGAATCTTGTTTCTGGTTACCCACATTATGCGCTTTTCCCGCCGTCTCCTTTTTCTTTCGCTGCAATGACGAAAGGCGCTATTTCTCTCTTGACCTCGTGCTATAGGTCCATATATATGTAGTAAGTAACGTTTGTTTATCATATTTGTGTGCGTCTTGTTGTATTCCCGTCTGTTGGCCCTGGGCCTATAACGCAAGTGCTACAAGTGTGTGTCCGTCGCTTCAGCGCCTATCGCCCGCGGCCAGCTCGATGGCAATAATGCGATTAATGACATGAACTAAAGAGATCAGCGAAAACGAACGTCTTCACACGTTCCTACACGTCGTTTGTCTCGGCCATAACTAACAGTAATGGCCCTTCTCCGTCATAATTCAAGGAGGCAATTGCACTGAAGATGAGCGAGTAGCAGTGCACATTCTCGTTAATCGATGCCAAGTGCGAAAGCACTCATCTGCTCCCATGGGCTCACAACTCATCAGTCTACGCAACATATCATCTAATTGTTCCACTTTTTTCTTAATTTTGCAGATGAGAAGCGACATTTTGCAGCCTCGAAACTTGAAGTTTGGCCCGCCAGATGGCGCTGGTGCCCTTTCATTCTCAGTTGGCGGCCAATGTAGCCGAACATTATTAGATCTTTGTCCATTCAGTCGGTTTTTGTATTCACGTGAGGTAAAAGTGGCCGGTTGGCGCCGCTGGCGATCCCCGGCCGACTATCAGCGCCCTTTTAAGCGCCATCACCATCCAATTTGGAGGGGAAACGCCAACAACAACAACAACAGTATTAAATAAAATTTGTACTTATTCAAACCATTTAGATAGATATATGAGTACTTGTTCTCTAAAAGTTTCTTTATTACTTATTATTAGAGCGACTATGGAGTCCATTGCTAACTAAAAGGACTTCCGAAAATTGTTACGTACTTGGCAGCACAGATACATACGCAACCAATTCCAAATGTAAAATAATGTGAAGTAATACTATTAATTTTTTTTTTATTTGACATTTGTTACTAAACCCAAAGTAAAACATTCTTCGCTACAAGCCATAGGTACATATATTATGGTAAATTCTATATATTCGCTCTTTAGTCGTTTTATTAACACTCAAAACAGTTAATATTGCCCTTTGGTTTACAATTTAGAGTGGGTTGATTGCAGTTCAATTAGTGCTTTGAGTGGAATTAGCTGCTGCTAGAGGAAGAAGAAGCAGTCAAACTAGATGACTTTGAAGTAGTAGTGTATTAGTAGAAGTAGAAGAAAAAAGTAATAGAAGTAGTAGAAGAAAAAGTAGTAGTAGCTATAGTGTATTAGTAGTAGAAGAAAAAAGTAGTAGTAATAGTAGTAGAAGAATCAGTATTAAAAGTTGTTTTACTACTTATATTAGTCGTAGTAAAAGTACATTTTCTAAAAAACCACGTAGCTCCTACAAATATGTACAGTATAAACATTTAACAATGCTAGCTGTATGTAGTAATAAATGTACCTAGTATAAAGTAGGTTTAGTAGTGGAGAGTTAGTTAGTTGTATTGGTGGGTGCGGCGCAAAAAAGCGCGCCCGAATTTCCGAGCTGAGTGCGCGGGGGCCGCGCGGCCCGGTCGTCAGTTGATCGGAGTTCCTCACCGACGCCGTGTCGTTCCTCTCGGACACCAAGGTCCAAGTGCTCACCGTCCGCTCTCCCACTTCGATGAGAACAGCAGCCAAGACATGCTGAACCCGGCGGCGGCGGTGGCGGCCGCCGCGGCCGCCAGGCACCAGGTCTCAACAAAAATTTTTAAAAAATGAAAAAAAACTGAAAAAAAATACAATAAATAATGATAAAATTAGAAAATTGTGGAATAAAACTCAAAAAATAATGGATTAAATGCAGAAAATTGTGGAATAAAACTCAAAAAATAATGGATAAAATGCAGAAAATTGTGGGATAAAATCTAAAAAATAATGAATGAAAATTAGAAAATTGTGGAATAAAACTCAAAAAATAATGGATAAAATAGAGAAAACTGTGGAATAAAATCCAAAAAAATAATGGATAAAATGCAGAAAATTGTGGAATAAAAATCCAAATAAATAATAACTTGTAATTTGTAATTGCTTAATTAGTTCAATTTATAGTACATATTAACACTATTTATGTTAGTAAAACTAGCTACATTTAGTCAATGTTAATACATATTTACTAGTAAAGTGAATGTAGTAAGTATTGTATATAGTGGAATGTTTCACTACATGTACACATGTACTTTGTAGCTACATAGGTACATGTAGTAGTAGTACATTGTACTAGATTGCAGTATTAATAAATGCATTTTTGAGTAACAATATATGTAGGTTTTTTTTTTAAAAAAAGTTGTTCACAAGTATTATTAATTTTTTATTATAGCATTTATTATAGCATTTGTTATATTTAGAGTGTTATTATCCTTTTTGTATCCCTTCATTTTGTTGTGCTAGTACAAGTAATGATTGTTGTTATTGTAAAAGTACAGAGGATTCAATAGTGGTGATTGTTTGGATTTATTACTACTACATATCAAGTTGGTCTCCCTCTTCTTTGATATCACACACGTCCGAGATTGTGACAACTTGTGGCATATCACAGTGACTCGACACATCAATCAATTGACAGTAAATAAAGTAATAAATATTCTTCTCTCTTGACTAAGCTACTTAATTGGTTTAGTAAATAATTTTGATTAATTAGGCAATTTATTGCTTAATTGATTGATTGATTGAT
Source organism: Metis holothuriae (assembly GCA_028566655.1). NCBI lineage: Eukaryota > Metazoa > Arthropoda > Copepoda > Harpacticoida > Metidae > Metis > Metis holothuriae. The sequence continues at coordinate 10,159 of JAOXNJ010132983.1, forward strand.
TGATTGATTGATTGTAGGTGCCTGGTGGCGGCGGTCAGAGCGGCAACTTTAAATTGAACATTGTGGAGTCGATTGAGCGCATCAAGGAGGAATTCAACTTTCTGCAGGCCCAATATCACAAGTAATTAGTGAAATCACCTATAATTAATTGCCTTAATTACTTAATTACTCTCATTAGGTCTTATTCAATTATTTTGATTTGATAATCTTGGCTAAGACATTAAAATGTGGTTTTGCATTAGTGCTCTTTTCCTCGACTTGGAGGTGAAAATTTAGGGGGTCACAGTCCGTAATCAGGGCCTTAATAGAGTGAGATAGGCAGTAATGAAAGTACTTGTTACTACTTTATTGAAGTACTTTAATAAAAGAAACTTTAAAAGAAAAGCAATATGTGTAGAAGAATGTAGGTAGTAGTAGGAAAGAAGTAAAGTAAAAGTATTATTAGAGAAGTGGTAGAAGACAAGTCTTAAACTAAAGGAGTTGTTGGTTGGGCAAGGTGGATGTGCATTTGCTCATTAATCTTCATGACTTCTCCAGTCAGATCTCTGTAGTTTGTCTGCCCTTTAATGCAGCTCCATTCAGGCCATGAAAAAGAGAATAATGCAACGTTCTCATGATAAATTGAACTCATTCAATTACTGCCCAAACAACCATTACTACCCTCCAAACCACACACACAATTGCCTCCAGTCAAGAGAAGAATGACGAGGGCAAAAAAAAAGGTTGACTTCAACAACTTCTACGTCTACTACTTCACGGTTTATTGCTACTACCTTTAGTTGATGACAATGCCATTACAATCTCTACCTCTCTCTCTCACTTCTTTCTAACTAATGCATCAAAACTTTTACTACTACTACTACTACTACTACTGCTGCTACTACTACTACTGCTGCTACTGCTACTACTACCTATTTACTACTACTGCTACTTCTACTATTACTACTACTACTACTACTACTACTACTACTACTACTACTACTACTACTACTACTACTACTACTACTACT
>JAOXNJ010133205.1:0-12452 GCA_028566655.1 Metis holothuriae
TGCATCGGACGATCCAGCAGCTCTTACGGCGTCAAGGGGCCGGTCGGCGACGCCGTCATCCTGAGCGACGCGGCGACGCTCGACGATCGCCAGCGGGTCGAAGGCTATCTCGCGCACAAATACGGCCTCGCGGGCAATCTGCCGGCGGACCACCCGTATAAGACGGGCGCGCCGTAGAGGCGTCCTCCAAAACCGTGAGCGCGGGTTCGAGCCCCGCCGCCGGCGCCATTGCTCCGCGGGGTTTTTGATCGAGCTCGATCAAAAACTAGGAACATCATGAGCACATAGGCCGGTTATGGCCGTGTTACCGTTCGCTAAGTCACTGAAAAATAACGCCTGAGCCTTTTCAGAGCTACGCTTGCACCGTAGAGGTCGTCGGTTCGATCCCGATCGGCTCCACCAACAAAATCAAAGACTTGTAAGATTTAGGCCTCTTGGGTTTTTGATCGAGAAAAATCAGAAACCCTCGCTTATGGCGAAACTAACCCAGAGCCTTTACAGCCCTTTGGAGAAAATCCGGGTGGTAATGGGCGTAGGTCCGCTCTACCATCGCCGTGCTCGTGTGGCCGAGGCATAGTGCGATTTGCCACATCTCCACGCCGTCTTGCGCCATCCACGTGGCGGCCGTGTGGCGCAGGGTGTGCGGCGTCACGTCCTCGAAGCCCGCGCGCCTGGCGGTGCGCGTGAAGGCTTGCCGAATGCACCGGATCGGGCCGCCGCGGAACTCGATGACGTGCTCGGTTTCGGCGACGTCACGCGCGGCGATCAGCACGGCGAAGAGCGGATCGTTGATCGAGACCTTGGCCCGGCGCTTGGTGCGCGACCCTTGCCCGTAGTCGATGCGGCGCGCCTCCAGGTCGACGCGATGCCACGTCAATTCGAGGATTGCGGACGTTCGGGCGCCGGTGCGCAGCGCGATTTCGCAGAATAGGCGCAGGTGGTGCGACTGGCAGGCGGCGAGGAGCTTGGCCGCCTCCTCGCGCGTCAGCCAGCGGTCGCGCGATGGCGGGCGAGGAGGGGCCGACACTCGCGGCGGCGCAGGAATGGCAAGCTCGCCGGCTACATGGGCAAGGGCGGCCCGCAAGGTGTCGATTTCGCGCCCGATCGTGCCGTCGCTCACGCCTTCGTTGCGGCGGGCGGCGGCGTAGATCGGGCCATGCGACGGGCGGACCTTGTCCAATTCGAGCCAGCCGATATGGCGAGCCAGCGCCATGGCGTTATAGCGAGCGGTCGCCGCGCCGGCGATACCGCGAGCCTCGCAATGGGCGACATAGGTCGAAAGGGCTTCTTTGACGGTCGGTGCTTCTGGGAGGCTTGGAGCCTCCATGGTGGCGGCGAAGGCGGCTAGCTCCTCGCGCGCCTCGCTTTCGCTGCGAGTGCCGAGACTTGCCCGGTTCGTCCGGCCATTCTCGGTCCAAGACGCGTGATAGACGCCGTTTGGGGCTCGCCAGAGTTTGTAGCGGGGCTTTTGGAGCCTTGGTCTCGCCATGCGCCCCTCCACCTCTCTTCCGCTTCGATGACGTAAGCCATCGGGATGCGCTTTGACCCGCCCAATAAGTCAACCGTCGGAATGTCGCCAGATTTTATCCGTCGACGAATGGTCTGGGGGCTGGTGTCCCAGCGGCGCGCCAGGGAGGTGGGGGAAAGCGCGCCGGCTTCGCGGCCCTTAAACGCCGTCGCTGGTTTTTCCATTTTCCGTCACCCCGTTATCGGGTTCTTGCTTGGCCAGTTCCTGCTGCGAGCGCCCGTTCAGGTTGTAGATGCTGGCCCCGCGCGCGACTTGAAAAAGGCCGCCGTCGCAAAGCTGGCCGTCCTCCAAAAAGAGCACGTTTGCAACCTCCCTAGGGATCATAAGCCCCCCCCTCGCGCTGTAGGGTGATCCGGGCTTGGGGTAGATGGTAATGTAGTCGCTCACGGCTTCTCCTCCTCGCCCTTTCGAGCGTGGTCATATTGAGCCTGGCGCGTTGCATCGCCCAACATAAACCCGAGCCAATACAACAGCGCGCCTTGATTTTCCTCTGTGTTTTCAATCAGCCCGATAAGAAGAAAGAAGGCAAAAGCGAAACCCCCATACATTATGACCGGGTAAAAAAATCGAACTAAGATCTTGGTTGTTAGTGCTATTGCGCTCACTGCTTGGCCTCCTCTGGCCAGGGGACCCATTTAATCGGTGGGTTTTTCCCGTCGTCTGTCATGGCGTTGCCGCTCCAATGCGGAGGCACGTCGCCGCTTTCGACCCACCACGCTTTGTCAACGCCGCCGTGAAGTCTCCGCAACCAGTCGATGAACACGAACCGCACAAATGCGACTTCGCTGCCCTTCGTGCCCACGATGATACGGGTTCCGTCCCGCGGCGCGGTCTCGATCGGCCGCCACGGCGACGCCTCGGGCGGCGCGAGGGCGCGGATGCGGGCGGGCCATCGCTCCATTTGCTTGAACCTGTCGCAGCCAATCGCCTCGACGTCGTTGATGAATTCTATCGCCTCGTCGATCTCGGCGGCTAGATCGTGGGGCGTGTCAGTCATTGGTCGTCCTTAAGGAGGATGCGCCAAAACCGAAGCGCTGCAATTTGGTACCTGATCATCCAAGCACAATCGTTGCAAAAACAACTACTCTCGACGACTTGCCGAATAGATAAAGCAAGAGGCGCTACAAGATAGGTGGCCTGCTCTTCGGTCATATCGATTTTTTCTGGAGAAAGGCTGAGTATCTCATTTTCGGCCAAGTCTTTAAGATGGCCCCATAGATCTATTGTTTTTCCTTCATCTGTTTCGCCGTGCGTTTCATTGGAAATTTCGTCCAACAAGTTCCCAAAGATCCCGCGAGCGCTTCGTTGGTCAAGCTCGTATCCGCAGTTCGGGCACGTGTCCGAAAGCGGCAAATCTCGATGGATTGCGCCTTCTTCGCTTTGCATCACGCCGCCTCCTTCCTTCCACGGTCCAACCCCGTGATCCTTCGAAGCTCCGCCAGCTCGTCCCGCGCCGCGACCCAGCGGCGCGCGGTCGCCATGCTCATGGGCGCGACCGCGGCAAGCGCGGCGCTCCAGGCCCATTCGTCGACTGATGAGCCTTCCGGAAGCAAAAACAGATCGAGCGTCGCGCAACCTGCGAGCAGCAGCATCGCCGCGGCCGCGGTCGAGGCGGCGAACAGATCGCCCCACCACGCGCCGGACCATGGGCGGAAGCCGATTCCCTTGAACGGCTGCACGGTGGCGCGCAGCAGGGAGCCCAGCGCCCTCAATCTTCCAACCCCCGAAGGTCGGCATTGGCGCGCACGGCGGCGCGAATGGCGCTCTGCGCGTCTGCGGGCGCCGCCCCGCGTCGGATGACGAGCCCCGCATTCACGCCGATGACGTAGGGCGACCAGGTGTCGCCGTCATTGTCCCAGGACAGGAAGTCGTCGACGCCCTCGTGATCCTCGTTGACGTAGCGCCATCCGTAGACCTGCTCGCCGCCAGGGCCGGAAAGCCGGCGAATGTCGCTGTCCCAGGTGCGGCGCAGGCTCAGGCGATCGGCGTATTGATCGTCCAACGTTTCGAGCGCTTCCGCGTCGACGGACATAACGGCGACGGCGCAGGTCGCGAGCCCGTCCGCCGCAAGCGTCATCGCGGCGTCGAGGGTGTCGGCGTAGCTGTAGCGCGGCTCGGCCCAGTCGCTATCGAAGCCCGCAAGGACGTTCAGAAAAAGGTTGGTGCCGCTGTCGGGGCCGCCGGCGATCGCGATCGCGTAGGCGTCGTCCTGGGTGAGCCAGGCGGCGTCGTCCTCGCTGTTGTTCCGGTTGCAGAAAGCCAGGAAATCTTCGGTCAGAAGGTCGCCGGCGTAATCGATCTCGCCGAGCAACGGCGATTTCGTGCCGTAGAGCCACGCCAACCCGTCGCGCTGGATGATCGCCGCGTCGACATCGCCCGCGGCCAAGAGGCGCAAGCAGCCCACGGTGCCGCCGCCGGGGTGGGGTTCGGCGAGCTTGCCCACGGCCGCGCCGACGCGGCCAGACAGGTCTAGGGCCTTCCCGTAATAGGCCCCGCTCGGGGAGCCCGTGCAAATGCGGAAGCTGTCGCGCTCGCCGATCGAGGAGACGGCGTCAATCGACGCGATCGGCTCCAGGGCGTGGGCTTGGGGGGCGAGCGCGGCGAGGGCGAGCGCAGCGGTGGCGGTGCGATTGATCGTCATGATGAAATCCCTGCTTTTGGTGGCTTCAGTTTGTTTCCGCGGCCGTGGAAGTTAAGCCGCATCCATCTCGGAAAGTTCCTGCTCGCCGTCCGCGGCCGCCAGCACTTCGGCTCGCTTCTTCTCGATCAGGTCGCGCAGTCGCTCGCCATGGCCGTTGCGGACTGATGCGATGAAGTCGGCGTTGCCCTTTTCGAGCGCGTCAAAATCGCCGGGCCGGGTGACGTCGATGTTGGCGAAGTCGGCCATCAGCCGGAGAAAGCGCGACTTGCGGGCCTCGCCGATCGCGGCACTGCGGGCGCGGACGAGTTCCGGGAACCAATCGGCCAGGCCTACGTTGGCCTCGGCGAAGGTCTTCAAGATCTCCGGGTCATCGATTTCGCCGAGTAGCTCCTCGACCTTGGCGCGCGCCTCGGTGCGCGAAACGATCAGTTTTTCATTGTCCGGCGTGACGATCGTTGCGTTGGTCGGCCCTTCCTGCTCCGGGGTAATGTCCTTTGCTCCGTCCGGCCCCGGTCCGAATTGCGGGAAGTCGTCGTCGACGCGCTCGATCGCCTGGCCGAACCGGCTTTCGCGGGAAACCGGCGCGTTCTTGAGGAGCCGGCGCAGGACGGTCTTGCGCGCCATTTCTCCCCAATGGTTGCTCCATGCGGGCCCCATGGCCGCTTGGGAAATGCCGCGAATACGCTCGATTTCCTCAACGTCCATCACTTCGTGGAGGCGTTGGCCGTTGGTCATGCGCACAATAGCGTAGGCCGCGATCGGCCGGCCTCGCTTTCGCCCGAACTTCGGGCGGTGCTCGATCCGCTCTTCGTCGCCCAACACGAAGTGGAACTCGTCGTTTTCGTGGACAACGTGGGCGCTCATCGAGCCGACCTGCTCGGACTGATAGGCGAGCTTGCGAAGGCCGCCGATCATCGGCTGATATTGGGCCTTCCCGTTGAAAATCGTGATGATGGCTTCGCGGCCGTCGGGAAGGAGTCCATCGCGAGCGCAGGCAGAGAAAGCCTTCGTCAGCGATTGAGGGGCCGCCTCGTTGAGTTTCGGGTTTTGGACCACGGCCGTGGCGACCACGGCTTGCAAGCGATCGAACGGCACGTCCGGCGGAAGCGTCGGGGCGATGGCCCCCTTGCTTTCTTGGAGGACGACCAAGGCTTGGCTGGTCGCGTTCATCGGACTTCGACCCTTCGTTTTCCAGGATAGATCTCGACGCCCCTGATCCTCGTTCGCCCGGCCTTGACGGCGGCGCGGATCTTCCCCTCGTCGACGGTCATGAACTCGCGCGGGACGCGGCTTTCGTCGACGATCTCAAAGGTCGGGTCGCCGTCCTTCCAGATCGCCTTAGCCCCCATGCCGGCCGTGTTGGGGAGTTTGCCGTCGTTCGCCTCGGCCCAGCGGCGCAGCTCGCCAAGGAGCGTGCGCTTGCGGCCCTTGGCGTCGAGTTGGCCGTAAGCCGCTTTGACGCCGTCGATAAAGGCCTTGCTGGCCTCCGTCTGTTCGTCGACGGCGCGCCGGACCATGCCTTCGAGGCGCGTCAATCGCTTGATGGCGACGACCGCGCCGGCTGGGTCTTCGTCGACGTCGACGTCAGTTGCGAGCCACCATGCGACCAACTCGGGATCGAGCCCTTCGAGTTCGTCGGGCGGCGGCTGGTTGTGACCGGGGCCGGCGACGATCTCGCCACTTTCGAGGTCGATCGCCTCGCCGGGCGCGAGGAGCGCGGATTGGGCGGGCATTGTTTGCTACTCCATCAAAACCGAACGGTCCCGCCCTTGGCGAACCAGCTCGTGCAGACAGCTCCTTCGACGCGTTGGCCTTTCGGGTTGGTGGCGGCGAAGCGGGTCGTGAAGGTGTCGTTTTCGCCGCACCAGAACGGCGCCCAGCCCCGAGTCACAATGTTGCTGTACCCTGACTTTATCAGGACATCGCGCGCGCCTTTGGGGTCGCTGCATGCTGTGAGCGCGACCAGCACAACGACCGACGCCAAGACCTTTTTCATCACCACCCCCTCAGCTTTTCGTTGGCCCACGCCGCAACGACGGCGCTTCCGGTTTGGTCTCGGATATTTCGCCAGGCGCGGCGCTTGGCGCTTCCCTTGACAACGATTGCGCCCTTGCGCGGGCAGTAGCGCGGCGGTTGTTCGCATCGCCCCGGCGCATCGGCGGCGATGCGGGCGAGTTCTTGGGCGGCGTTGACCATGGCGGCCTCCTTGGTGGCGCGCCCCGCGGCGGCGGAGCGCGCCGGGGGTTCAGTCGTCGGCTTCGGGCTCGTCGTCGTACTCGTCGCTGTCGTCGCCTTTGCTGTCGCTCCTCAGCTCTTTCGCGATCTCGTCGATTTTCTGAAGAACAGAGGAGAGCCTGTCCGCGGAGCTGGCGAGCAGCGCGGCCATCGGCTCGATGCAGTCGCCGTTAGCGTGGGTGATTTCGTGCGCGTCGATCATGGCTTTGGACGCCTTGATGACCCTTTCGCGAGCGGCTTTGGTTTCGTTGAAAGCCTTGATCAGCTCCAAAGGTGCGGTCACGGGGTCGAGTCCTTGAATGGTCATGTGCTTTCCTTTCGGGAGAAAGCGCCGCCCGCGCTCGGCGCGGCGCGGGTGATCAGATCGCGCCGATGGCGGCGCGGTAGTCGAAGCCGACTTGGTCTTCGTAGGAGCCGTGGATCTCGTCGAAGGCGTCCTCTTCGGCCTGCGCGGCTTCTTCCTTCAAATCCGCCAGCGCTTCTTCGAGGCGCGCGAGTTCGGTCTTAATCTCGGTGATGTCCGCCTCGTCGAGGGCGGTGTGCAGATCTTCGAACGCGGCGTTGAATTCGGAGAAGTCGAAATAGTGGTGCGCGCTGATTTCGCCGACTTCCGCGTCGGCCTCGGCGGCTCGGGCTTTGGCGGCCTCGATGATGGCCTTATTCCCGATGAGTTCGAGGTGGGCCGCGATGGTGACGCGCGCTGTCGGCTTCGCCTTCTTGAGCGTCGCCAGGGCTTGCTCGGCTTCTTCGATGCGCATCTTTCGTCCCCCATCTCGGGCCGCCTCCGTGGCGGCTGATGAGGGGAATATTCGACACAAAAAGTGTCAATGTCAATCAAAAAAAGACACAAAAAGTGTCATTCTGATTGGAGATCTTTTCCGAGCTGCGCTTCGCAAAGGGTCGTTACCGCCGTCCTGTCATCGGGGTCTGGGATGTCGGGAACCACGACCTCCAGAACCAGCTTGGCCAGTTTGCGCAAATCTCGCTGCGTATTTGCGGGCGCGCGTAGTACGCGACGTCTTGCCTCACCAATCCAATCGTCAAAGTAGGTCGATTCTTGGTTTGTTTTCGCTTTTAAGGCTTCCAATTTTATCAAAGATTCAAGCTCGGCGCTTACATTCACTGGTCTATTCGGCACTAGGGGGGGGCTCCAACGACAGTTTGAGGCGGCGCGCAATCGTTTAATTCACCTTTGGAATGCATTGACCAATAGTAGATGAGCATGTTGATCTCGGCATTTCAAGCCCATTCGATTAGCTCTAATGGGCTAATATGATTCTCAGCGCGTCATTTTTGACGCGCTCGAGACGAAGAAATCTGCTTTTTTCGCCATGGAGTCGTCAAATATGACGGATCACGTGATAGTGAGCGGAGTCGGTGGTAGGATTGAAAGCGCTAGGCGGACCCGCGGTATCGCACGCGGCGATGCCGCCGAAGCAATTGGAGCGTCTTTATCAACTCTAGAGCGCATCGAAAAAGGCAGGCGGGCACCGAGTGTTGACGAGATTTTTCGGGTGGCATCGCTGTTGCGATGTTGCCCGCTCTATCTGATGACGGGATCCGGCAGTGTCGCAACCGCGATAATCGCGCTGCAAAAGCTAAGCGGCAATCGCGATGTCAGTCTTTTGGAAAAATCTCTGGGCTTACCGCTCGGAGCTTTGCATACAGATCAGGGTTAACAACAAAGACGCTGCCTTTATAAATAAAATCCAGCGGGACTTGAAAGTTGTCCGACAAATCAAGCGCCACATGAACAGGCAATAATCTCTGCCCTTGCTCCCAGTTTCCTAGCCTCGACCGCGTAACGCCCAAGCGCTTGGCAAACTCTTCCTGGCTTGCCCCGAGCGTAAGCCTAAGCGCGCGAACGCGCGCGCCCGTCTCTTTCATTTGCCGATCTCGAATCTCCATGCCCCCATTTTGGGCGACACCAAAGGCGGCATCACGCCTCATTTTTGACTGGCAAGACGACACAAAATGTGTCATTTCATCTCTCATGATGGATGTTAAAGAGTTCGTTAGCGATCTGGGCGGCCAGCGTGTTGTGGCTGATGCCCTTGGCGTCAGGACTTCCGCCGTCAGGAACTGGTGGAACCTTCGCAGGGGCATCCCTCGAAGCGTCGATACGCGACAAAAGCTCGCCGCTTTGGCTGCGGAGCGCGGTGTTGACGCGGCGTTCTTGTTTCCTGGCGCCGTCTTGAACGACCCAAGCAGTCGCGAGCCCTCGCCATGACCCCCCACCGCCAAGCGCCCTCACGGCCGAGACGCTTTGCGCTGGCGGGCGGGGCGGCCGGGCTTTTTTCACCCTTCGAGGGACCATTGCGGACGCAGCTAAAATGAGAGCAACCATCCTCTCTTGCTCTCATGGATTGCAGTTCAACGCAATAATCACGGGGTATTAGTCGTGGATAAATGCCCGGGCTGCGGCGCGACGCTCAAAGATTACGAAATCCGGCGCGGGCTCTGCGACGCCTGTGAGCGTGAGGCTCGCAGTATAGCTCTCATTCAGGGGGCCGGGCGCGTGTCGCGTCGCGATCGGCTGGCGATCAGCAAGAAGCCGGCGGCGGTGCGACAGCGGGCGCAGGCGATGGTGCTGGCGGGGATGCCGTGAGCGAGCGCCTTCCCGCGGCCCATCCCGACGTGCAAGCGGCGCTGGGGCACGCTCGCCGATCGACGGCGGGCCACAAGCACAGCGTCGCCCGCGCCAGGAAGACGCGCGGCGCTCGCGGCCACCTCTTCGACAGCAAGATCGAGGCGGCGTTTTCGCACGAGCTAGAGGCCGAGCGCCGCGCCGGCCTCATCGTGGACTGGTGGCCCAAGCCGTCGCTGGTCGTCGGCGTCGACGAGCGCGGGCGCGACGTCCGCTACACCGCGGATTTCATGACGAAGACGATCGTCGACGAGCGCGAAAGCTTCGACGTGATCGACGTCAAGCCGAAGGGCGGGCGGGTCGACAGCAACCGCGACAAGCGCGCGGCGCTACGGGCGCGGGGAATCGATGTGAGGGTCGAGAGGCGATGATCTCAAGCCGCGTCGCGCACCTCGAGCACCACGCGCTTTCCGAGGCGCCCGAGCGCTTTATGGATCGTGCCGATGTGGGTGCGGTGATCCAGGTCGAGCATGCGGGCGGCGCTGGCGTCGGTCGTCTCGCAAAGCCGGGCGAGGTCGGCCGGCCTCATGTTGCGCTCGCGCATGGCCTCATAAAGCGCGAGCTTCGCCGCTTCCAAAGGCGGCACGAAGACCAGCGGACGGCCATGCGCCGGCGAGGGATTGGGCAAGGGTTCGCCGCGCTCCACGATCTGCCCGAGCGCCATCAAGAGCACGTCTTCCATGCGTCGCACCAAGGTCTCCTCGTCATCGGCGTTGGTGTAGGCGCGCGGCACGTCCGGGAACTCGGCAGTGAAGCCGCCCTCGTCCTCTTCGCCCGGCTCGATCGTCGCGGGATAGGCGTAGCGGGTCATCGCAAATCTCCTTCCGTGAGCCCAAGGTCGCGCAAGATCGACCGGAGCGTCTTGCGCTTGATCTCTTCGCGAAGGCCGGGAACCGGGGCGAAATTGTCGCCGAGCCAGAGGAAGAAGTGGTCGCCCTTGCCGCGGGTCATGTCGACGCGAACTTCGCCCCAACCGCGCTTTTTCGCCAACTTCTTCAACTTTCGAACCAGCTCGTCGCCGCGCATTTCGTCCTCCATCGATAGGGGGGAGTATGGGGCGTGGTGGATCGTTTGTCTATCAAAAAAGATAGATAAAATATCAAATGAGATAGAGGCGCAGCGGCTTGTTGCTCTGCGCTTGACATCGCGGGCAAGCTGTGGAAGCTTCGATCCTGCCTTGGCGGCGCAGGTTCGCGCCACACGAGTCAAGGTGGGGTCTGGCCGGCTCCGTCACACAAGGCGCGCCCGCGCCGAACGCATGTTTGTGCGCGTTTTTTTGTGCGCGCACACACCCTATGGTCGGGCGTGTCGGGCTCCGAAAGGAGGCCGCTACCTTGTGGGCGGTAGGCCAACCCGCCACGCTCGGCCACCAGGCGATTGGCCTCGCAGGCGGTCGAGCTTCACACAAGGAGCCGACCCATGGCGCATTCTCGCCGCCCGTTTCTCGCCTTTTTGGCGGCCATCCCCGCCGCTTTCCTCCTCAAAGACGACCCTCACGCCGCGCTCGTCGCTGAGCGCGATCGCGCGGGCGCTGTCTTCGACGCCACCACTGGCGACGACGACGCGGCCCGCGCCTGGCGACGCTGCTTGGCGCTCGATCTCGAAATCGCCACGACGCCGCCCAAGAGCCGCGAGGGGCTGCGCGCGATCGCCGAGGTCCTTCGCCGCGATCGCATCGGCGAGACCAGCCACGCCGCCGGCGACGCCGCCTTCGAGGCGCTGCGCGCCGCGCTCTGATCGAATTCAAAATCCAGCCGGGCGCGCCGCTCCCCATGGGCGGCGAACCCTGGCGCTCGGCCGCGCGCCGGGCGTCTGAGGAGCTGTCATGAAGTGGCTCAAGCTCGACCACGGTTTTTCGACGTCGCCGAAATGGCGGCTTGTCGCTCGCCGCGCTGACGCCGGCCTGTGTGAGGTCATCGCCGTCGCGACGCACTTCCTATGCGACGCCGCGCGAAACGATGGAAACGTTACATGCGGAAACGATGAAACGGACGTAACGGTTGGCGTTTCATCCGACCGCGTCGCGGCGATTCGCGCTGCCATGCATGAAGGCGAAAACCCCGTTCTGGTCGCCGGACGCTTCGCCAATTGGGACGAACACCAGGACAAGACCGCCTCGAAGGCGGCGTCCAGTACGGAGCGCGTTCAGCGTCACCGCGCGAAAAAAAATAACAATAACAACGACAAAGGCGGGGGTGAGGGCGGTGAAACGCCATGTAACGTTTCATGCGTTACACGAAACGATGAAACGCCTGTAACGCATGAAACGCCCCTAGAGGAGAGGAGAATAGAAAAGAAAGATTCAGATTCTCCGCTTCGCTCCGAATCTGGCGACGTCGAGCCGTCGCCGAGCGAGCCGCCGCCTGATCGGCAAATCGATTTGGTCGAATACGCCGCCGAGCGCGGGGCGCTGGTCCCTGTCGGGCCATCGGCCCAGGCCCAGCCCGAGCCCGAGGACCTTCGCGGAAAGATCTTCGCCCGTGGCGTCGGCATGCTCAGCGCCGACGGCAAGCGCGGCGACCGGACCGCAAGATCTCTGATCGGCCGCTGGCTTCGAGACCATGGCGACGGGCCGGTTTTCGACGCGATCAGCCGCGCCGAGCGCGAAAAGCCCATCGATCCAAAGGCTTGGATCATGGCGGCCCTGAACCGATCCCGCGACGGGCCGCGCCGTCGTCAACAGGACGAAGACCCGCACGCCGTTGTCTCCAAGCGCCTCGACCAGGAGTTCGCCAATGACCTCGACCGCGACGAAACGCCAGAAAATCAACGACTTGCTGCATGGCCTGCACTTGCTGACGCGTCGGCGTGAACGCACTGACGAGGCCGAAATCGAGTTCGAGCGCCGGGCCATGGTCGACGCGCTCGCCGAATACAAAATCGAAGATCTCGAAGTCGCGATCGTCGGTTGGCCAAGACTACCCAAAGTCGGCAAGTGGTGGCCGACCATTTCGGAGCTAGTCGAGAAAATCGAGGAACGAGAACGGCGCGTCGCGATCCTAGAAAAGCCAAAGACGGTCACGCCGACGACCCGCAAAGTCCCGATCGAGGAGCAAGTCGAAGCCGTCCTGCGCTCGCCGCTCGGCCAGAAATTCATTCTCGCCGGAGCCGCGACCCAGCTTGAGGGCTATGTCCGCAAGCACCGGAAACCGCCGCCGGCGCACGAGGTCGACGGCCTGATCAAGCACAGCCAGGCCGCCAAGGACCGCATGCGGGCGACGATCGAGGCCGGGCTCTACGACGACAAGCCCGCGCCCGCCGCCGGCGTCGTCCGCCCCGACGTCGAGCCGCTCGTCAGCGTCTCCATGCTCGCTCTGCAACCATGCAAACACAACTATTACCAGGCTGCCCTACTCCTCTTACTCCTGCTACTCTGGCTTTAACTAAATACTAAGTAGTAC
>JAOXNJ010133205.1:12462-41375 GCA_028566655.1 Metis holothuriae
GAAGCGCTATTTTTGCGAGAAGGCCGCCGCAGCATGACCACGACCACACGCCCCGCCGCCCACGCCGCCGGCGCGACCGGCTTCGCAGCGCCGGCCGTTACCGCCCGGCGCCCGACGCCGCAGCGCCTGCTCGCACTCAAAGGCATAGCCGAGGGGCACAGCACGCGCCCGTCGCTAGGCGACTATCTCGGCACGAACGACGTCGCCGCGGGAAAGCTCGTCACTCGTCATATAGTAGACGGGCTCGTGGCCGAAGACCCAAGGCCCGGGAGAGCGGCTGGCATACTAAGCCTGACGCCAGCGGGTCAAATAGCGCTTGCTAAGTCGACTGTGCGGCAATTTCTGACGCAGCCACGGCCACTGCGGAAAAACTCAAGCGGCGAAGTGTTTCCGCCCGCCAGCGAGTGGAGCATGGCGGAAATAACCCGCGCAACGGGTTGGCATAGCAAAAATCTGCGGTTTGTGATCGAAGCTCTTGCAGAAGACGGGCTCGTCACTGTGTCGAGAGTGGACGATCAACAGATCGTCCGGCTGACGACTTCGCAACGTGGGCGCGCGGCATGAGCGAAAAAATCCCCGGATGGGTCCAGGTCGTTCGCGAATGGCTCGCCGGGCGCACGACCGCAGATCGACTGATCGCCGCCGTCGCGCTCGTCGCCCTTGCCGCCATCTTCGCCGCCGTCTTGGTTCTGATCGGGCCGACGGTCTTCGCCATGATCACAGGAGCCGCGCCATGAAGGCCGCCGCCGCCGTCCTCGCCGTCGTCGCGCTCTCGGGCTGTCTCCCCGCCAGCCTGGGCGGCGTGACGGGCGACACGGTCGACACCATCGCCGAAGCCGGCGACGCAAGGACCGCGGCGGCGCTTCGCGGCCCCTGCGCCGCGACGCTTGGCGGATACGAGCGCCTGCGCCTCGCCGATGAAGGCCTAGCGGACGCCACCCGCGCCTACACGCCCGTCGCCTGCGTCGATCGCGACCAGCGCCTCACCGGCGCGGCCCCAAGCGCGCCGCCGCAAGCCGAGGCGGTCGAGCTAGTCGAGCCCGAGCCCGAGCAAGCGGCGCCCGAGCCCGAGCAAGCGGCGCCCGAGCCCGTCGCCGACGCGCTCGACGCCGAGGAGCGCCAGCGCATCCTCGAAGCTGCGGCCGCACAGCGCGAAGCCGCAGCGCAGGCGGAGGCGCTAACGGCGGTCATGGAGCAACTCGGGCGACAGCTCGGCGTCACGCCGGAGCCTCTGCCGTGATCGAGCGGCCGAGCTATTGGAGCTTCTCGCTGTCCGTGCGCCGCTGGATCGAGCGGCTCGGCTTCGGCGTCGCCGACGTTATCATGGAGCTGAGCTACTGCGAAACCGACGGGTGCAGTAGCGCCGCGGCTCGCGCCTTCGACGGCTGGATGGGCGGTATATGGCGGCCGTGCTGCGTCTTGCACGACGCGCTCTTGCCGCTGTCGAATGGTCGCTTTAGAGGCGACCTAGCGGCGGATTTCGTGTTCCTCGTGGCGATGGTCTCCGAGGCTCTGCGCGCGCCAAGTCTGGCCAAGACCGCGGTCGCGCTGATCGCCGCGCTAATCTGGTTCCTCGCCGTGGTCATCTTCGGGTCGATCCCGCGCGCGTTCCGGCGCTTCATCGGGCGGGTGAGGAGTGGGCGATGACCTGGGCGATATGCGCGCCGGCATCGCCGAGTCGAAAGCGCGCCTCGACGCCAAGCGGCGCGAAATCGACGACCACAAGCGCCGCCTCGACGATCACGAAAAGCGGATCTCCACGCTCGAACGAGGGGAAGGTCGATGGGCGCTGATCGCGGCTTTGGTCGCGCTGTTGGTGACCGGAAAGGACTGGATCTTTGGCTTTCTGCCCGGCCAAAGATAGCGGTCGCGATCGCGCTCTTGGCCGTCGCGCTGGAGGCGTGCAAATGGGCGCTGTGATCCCGCGTGGCATCCGCAACAACAACCCCGGCAACATCGAGCGCGGCTCTGCCTGGCTCGGTCTCGCGGACGAGCAGAGCGACGAGCGCTTCGCGGTCTTCGCGCATCACATTTTCGGCCTGCGCGCCATGGCTCGGACGCTGCGCACATATCAGCGAAAACACGGCGTCCGAACGGTCTTCGACGCGATCCAGCGATGGGCTCCGCGCGTTGAAAATCCGGGCTTGCTCTACGCCAAGACGGTTGCCGCGCGCGCTCGCATCCCCGCCTTCGATCCCACGAGTTTTGAAGACGACGAGCTACTCGCCCGCATCATGCGCGAAATGGTGCGGTTCGAAAACGGGCGCCAGCCCTACGACCTGCGCGACTACCGCATCGCCTGCGAGCTGGAGAGGGCGGCGTGATCAAGGCTCGGCAAGCCGTACGGTGTTGCCTTCGCGGCGCGGCCCTCGCTCGACCGCCACGACGCCGGCGCGCTCCAGCGCTTGCAGCGCTTGCGGCACGGTTGACGAGTTCGGGTCGTCCCCAAAGTCGACGCATAAATCGGCCTGATAAGCCGGGCCGCGCTCAAGCAGCCGCAGCACAATTTGCGCGTAGACGACCGACGCCCGAGGCTTCGCCGCCCGGATCTCGGCGAGGATCCGGGCGAGGCGGGGAAGGTCCGTCATCGCTTTTCGAGGAAAGCGATGACGGCATCGAAATGGATCCGCTCCTCTTCGCCGAAGCACGGCTCGCTAACCTCACGCTTCGCGATCGGCCACAGGATAGACCCTGTCGCATGGCTCGCCATGTGGTCATCGCACAACAGAAAGCCGGCGACATCCTCGCCGCTTCTGCTGACGATCACGACTTGCGGGTATGTCGTGCCATAGGCCTCGATCGGTTCGTCGGGCTCCGCGATTCTCACGTCGACACCAGGCGTCGCTGCGGGCGCTTTCGGCACGTGCTCCGAGAAGTCTTCGAGGGCAGTGAGCGCCGCCTTGGCGGCTTCCCCGTTCTTCTTCGCCTTCCAGACCTGCTGGTTGGCCCTCGCGCCTCGATGACCGCGCGCGTTTTCTTCGCGCTCTTCCCAATATCGGACGGCGTCCTTCAAGCTCCCCGCGATCGCGCCAGCCTCGTCCTTCGTGAGCGCCCACGTCTTTTGAGCGGCATCAAAGGTCGCGTGAGGCGCGAGTTGTTTTCGAAGGAGGGTGAAATCTTCGCTGTAAGGCACCGCGATATTTGCGCGCTGCTCAGTCATTTGGTCTCTCCGCTGTTGATGGGATGTTTATATCCCGCTCTGACGGGGAATGCAAGAGAAAAATGGAGCGCGTGATGCACGAAGGCCCGTCGCCCGCCAAATTGCGCGCTATCCGCGCGCAGGAGGACATGGAAAGCTCCCGCGCCGCCGCCTACTTCGTGGGCGTCGCCGGCCTCCACTATCTCTCGATCGCGCTCATGGCGATTGCCTGGGCCGCCGTGGTGCTGGTCGCAGGCGCGTTCGCGCTGCGGGCTGTGTGGTGGATCTTGGGCTGAGGGTGGTATGGGTAGAGAGCCTGCGCGCCTGTTTTTACGGGGCGAATACAGTTTTGTCGACGAGCCAGAGCGACGGTGCATCGCGCACTATCTATCACTCAGGGCTCATCGACTCTTTGTGGCCATGGGCTACGACGAGCCCGACGCGGTCGGAGGCCCGGCAGACATTGCAGGCGACAAAATGCGCGACCTGCTGATCGAGCATTTCCGGCCGCTGCGTAACGTGGTGACGATCGGCCCCGTCGACTGTCTCGACGCCGGTCGTCGCCTGCTCAAAGAGCGCGAATACGCGCGGAAGAATGGCCTCCCGGTCCCTTGGACCGTCTCGCTAGATGTCCCGCTCGGCGCCGTACCGCCGGCGGATGAGATGGCGCTCGTCGAGCTTGTCGCGCTATGCGACATGGACGCGGGCTCGTCGCATCATTACCGCCGATATCTTGACCCGCTCCCCCCTTTCATCGGTTCGTTGTGATGGGGGGCGCGTGAGCGAGACGCCTGTCGCCACCATCCCCGACGACTGGCCGATGGAGCGCGCGCGCAAGATCGGCGAGGCGCTTGTCCGCCACGCCGAGGGCGAGACGGTCGCGAAGATCGCCCAAAGCCAGGGATGGGCGGCAAGTAGTCTCCGAAACTGGCTAAGTTGTGACGCAATAAAAGCGGCTTACGCGCGAGCGCGCGAGCTTCACAATGACGCGAAAGTCGACAAGATCGGCGACGTCGCAGAATTAGTGCTGGACGGCTTTTTCGATACTGACCGCGCCGCGCTTTGGCACAAGATGACGCTTGCTCGAATTAGCATTCGACAAGCGGGGACTGCGCTTCCCCCGGCGATGGTCTCGGCCCTCGCGAAAACCGGAGCCGACGACGGCGACCGCCAAGTGGCCGCCGACACCGTCGAGCGGATGCGGCTTGGGCGACAGCGCGCGCGTGAGGGCGCGGCCCCGATCGATGAAGAGGCCGGGGCCTGATGCACGTTTCGCCCGCGCTGCTCGCCGAGATCGCCGAGGAGAGCGCGAGCTACGCCGAGGACCCGCTCGGCTGGGTGCTGTGGGCCTTCGACTGGGGGAAGGGAGATCTGGCCGACTGGCCCAGCCCCAAGAAATGGCAATGCGAGTTTTTCGAGCAGCTAGGCGAGCAGATACGGGCGCGCGGTTTCACCGGCCGCACAGTCCCGCCCATCCTGATGACGACGGCGAGCGGTCACGGCCCCGGCAAAACGGCCGTGACCGCAAAGACGATTCTTTTTTTAATGTCGACGCGGCCGTTTGCGGTCGGGACCGTCACCGCCTCGACTTATACGCAGCTACAAAACCGGACGTGGTCCGAGCTGGGCAAGTGGCGGCGGCGCGCGATCACGGGCGAAATGTTTCGCTTCCACTCATCGATGGGCAATCTTTTACTTTACCACAAAGACTATCCCGAATCGTGGAAGGTCCTGGGCCAGACGGCGACTAAAGAAAACGCGCAATCTTTCGCAGGCCAGCACGCCGACGGCGGCTCGCCGTTTTACATCTTCGATGAGGCGTCCGCGGTCCCGGATGAAATTTTCGAGGTTGCGCAGGGCGGTCTTACTGACGGCGAGCCGTTCTTCTTTCTGTTCGGCAATCCAGAGCGCAACGACGGTTTTTTTCACGATGCGACATTCGGCGCGCTGTCGCATCGCTGGTCGACCCGCTCGATCGACAGCCGCACCGTCGAGCGCGCGCCGCAAGCGATGTTTTCCAAGTGGGTCGAGGACTACGGCGAGGACAGCGATTTTGTCCGCGTCCGCGTCCGCGGGCTCCCGCCTAAAGCGGCGTCCGATCAGTACATCCCCAGCGGTTGGGTTGCCGATGCTCGGACAGCGCCTGTCGAGGACGACGACGGCGCGCCGCTGATCATCGGCATCGACCACGCCGGGCCGGGCGAGGACGCCACGGTCTTCGCCTATCGGCGCGGCTTCGATGCGCGGACGATCAAGGCCGAGCTTTTCCGCGGGCTCACGCGAGAGCAGTTGGTCGAGATGATTTGCCGGCGAATCACGCGCTACCAGCCGGCCGCGGTCAACGTCGACGCGCAGCCCATCGGCGTCGCGGAGAGCGTCCGCGCGCGCGGGTTCCACATGGTCGAGGGCGTCAACTTTGGTGGCAAGGCCCACAACCAGCGGGCATTTCCGAACCGCGCTCATGAAATGGCCCACGAGTTGCGGGAGTGGTTCCGCGAGGGCGGCAAGATCGAAGACAACGACAAATGGCAAAAAGACCTTTGCGGCCGAAAGATCGCCGGCATTAGGGACGGCAAGGTCCACCTGCTCGACAAAGCAAAATGCAAAGTCGGCGGCGTCGAGATGGATTACTTCGACGCAATGTCGCTGACGTTCGCTCGCCACGTCGCCCGCCTCGACGTCTCGGGCTTCGAATATGACGACCACCAAGCGCACTTCGACCCGTTGGAGGATTTCTAATGGACGCGATCGCCCTACCTGGACTCCTTCCGACGCCTCGCACCGCGACGCCCGCGCCTGCGCCCGCCGCAACGTCGCGGCCGCGATCGACCGCCTTCGAGGAGAGCCGCGAGCGCGCCCGCAAACAGCGCGGCATCGCCGGCGACGTTAAGTCGACGCCCGGCGCCCGCGCGCTGCGAACCAGCGACTTCGCGCAAGCCTTCGCATTGAGCGGCCAGGCGACGCGCACAGGGCCGGGGGCGGGCGCGTGACCACAGAGACGATCAAGGACCTGCTGGCCGACCACGCCCGCATGCAGGCCCGCAGGTCGGGGCACGAGGGCGTCTGGCGCGAGATTGCGCGCTATTGCAGCCCGGCGCGCGACGTCGGCGTCGGCGCCACAATGCACGGCGTCGAGGGCCGCGACGGTCAGCCCAAGATCGCAAGCTCCACAGGAATGATCGCAGCGCGCGACTACGCGTCGGCGATCGAGGGGTTGCTCATGCCGCGCATGCAGCGCTGGCACAGCATCACGCGCGACGACGGCTCCGGCGCAGGCGAGAAAGACGCCGCCCTCTTCGAGACGATCCGCGACGCGCTGTTCTTCTACCGCGGGCATGACGACAGCGGGTTCTCGACCGCGAAAAGCGAGGCGTTCCGGCAACTGGCGCTGTTCGGACAAGGCCCGCTGTTCGTGCGCCCGCGAGGCGACGCCGTCCGCTATAGCGCGATCCCCGTCTCCGAACTCTACGTCGCGGCGAACGACGTTGGCGTGATCGACAAAGTGCATCGCGAATTCTGCCTCGAAAAGCGCGCGGCGTTGCGCGCCTGGCCGGCGGCCCCTTGGCCGGCGTGGGTGACCGATGAGCAGTGCAAGCCCGACCACAGCTTGCATTTCATCCACGTCGTCAAGCCGATGGACGAGTTGCCGAAGGAGCATCAAATCAAGGTCGTCAGCGCCGCCAAAGGCGAGTTTCGCTTCGGCTCGCTCTACGTCCTCAAGGGCGGCGGCCGAGGCCAAGGCGCGGAAGATCGCAACGGCGATAGCGCGGTGATCGCGGCCGGAGCGTTCCTCGAAATGCCGTATGTGTTCGCGCGGGGCGACGTCATCCCCGGCGAATATTACGGCCGCAGCATCGCCGAATGCGCGCTCCCCGACATCCGCACGGAGGCCGCCTTGATGGACGCGATTTTGCGCGGCGCGTCCTGGGGGAGTCGCCCGGCGATCTTGGGGGCGGGGACCGACCCGGCGGGCATGAACAAGCGCATTGTGCCAGGGGCCTACGTGCCGGGCGGAATCGATCAAAATGGCAATCCTCGCTATGCGGCGTTCGCGCCGTTGCTTGTGTCGCCGGAAGTCCTCGCCGCAAGAGCGGAGGCTTACGAGCAGCGGATCCAGCGCGCCTTTTTCCTGCATTTACTGACCGCGACGCCCGAGCGGCCGCAGCAGACGGCGACCGAATATCTGGGCCGGCAGGCGGAGTTGATCACGCTGATGGGCGCGCCGCTCGGGCGGTTGTTCGATGAGTTGATCAAGCCATTGGTTCGCGCCGAGATCGCGGCGCTTATCGAAATCGGCGCGCCCGGCTTTGGCCCGGAGGTCCGCGACGCGGGCATTCAGCACGAGGGGCGCTTCGCCCAGCTTCACCGCGCGGCCGAAATGGAAGCCGCAATGCAGTGGATCGCCGGCGTCGCGCAACTGGCCGGGCTCAAGCCAGAGGAGGCCATCGCGTCGATCAACGCGCCCGAGTTCATTCGAATCTTGACCAAGGCGACAGGCGTTCCGAGCGCGCTGCAAGTGGACAAGGACGACGTCAAGGCCGAGGTCGACGAGGAAAAGAGGCAAACGGCGCTTCTTCAACAGGCCCAGCTTGCCCAGCAATTCAGCGGCGCGGCTCGCAATGTCGGGCTCGTCGCGGGGAGCGGTTGATGAGTGAGCACGAGCCCGCGCGCCGACACCACGCCGCGGCCCGCGCCTTGCGCCGCGCCTTGAAGGGTGACGGCTCCGACGCTTTTCGATGGTGGGTGCGCGATCAGGGCGGGCTGGATCGGTCGAGCTTTTCAAGCGACCCGCTGCTCACGGCGTTTTCTGAGGGGCGGCGCGCCTTCGCTCTCGCACTGCTCGACTTATCAAAGGAACCCGACGATGGAACCGAACACCAGCCACGCCCCGACGAGCGAGGAGTCTGGTTCGACGCAGAACCCGGCGAAAACGAGCTTGGACGACCTGTTCACGACGTCGACGACGTCTTCTGATGGCGAGGGCTCGCCTGACGCAGCCGACGCGCTTTTCGACACCAGCGGGGGCGCGGGCGGCGACGCGCCGGCGGCGAGCGGCGGTCACCAAAGCGCCCTCGATTGGCTCGGCGACGTCGACGACGAAATCTCGCGCTTCGTCCACGCCAAGGGGCCGAAGAGCCCGGCCGATCTTGCGAAAATGTACCGCCAAGCCGAGCAGCGCATTTCGAAGCTGTCGGCCGAGAAGGGGCCGCCCGCCCCGGATGCGAGCGACGAGGATTGGAGCGCCTACTATGCAAAGGCCGGGCGCCCCGAGACCCCAGAGGGCTATCGCCCGCCGGAGGGGGCGGAAGTCGACCCCGCGCTCTGGGGCGTGGTCCAGAAAGGGTTTCACGCGGCAGGCATCAGCCCGCGGCAATCGCCAAAGCTCCTCGAAACCTACAACGCCGTGGTGACGGCGGCGCAGGAGCACGTTGCGCAGCAGTCCCAAGCGAAGCGCGTCGAATTCCTCCAGTCGGTCGAGCGCGAGCGCGGCGCTGACGGGGCGCGGGCTTTCGCCGCCAGCGTCAAAGCCGGGGCGGCGGAACTGGGCTGGTCGGCCGATCTCGTCTCGACGGCGGGGGCGGCGGGCGGCTGGGGCCAGGTCATGAGCGGATTGGCGCGCATCGGCTCGATGGTCGCCGCCGATTCCGGCCCCCCGGCCGGGGCGATGGGCTCGAAGGGCGCGGGGATGACGCCCGAGCAAATCATCAGAGACCCGAACCTCTCGGCCGCGGACAAGAGCCGCCTTTTCCAACGCTTCCACAACGACAAATTTCTTTGACGCCGCGACATTTGGCGATATTTTTACGCCCGCAGGGGAACCGCAACGGCCCTGCGGGCGCGCGGGGAAGACCGCGGCCAGCCGGGAGCAGTCCCGGAAGGGTGGCCCCAAACCGTCAAGGGTAATCCCGCCAGGGACCCAAGGCCAAGGGCAAGCCAACCGATTGGGTTAAACTCCTTTCGTTGGCTTGAGCAATGCTCGACTTCATAGAGCCCTGGCGTTGGAACCAGTTCAAAACCGAGACAGAGGCGCAGCTTCGCGAAAAGGTCGGTCGCCTTCGCCCTGCCGTAATGTCTGGCGGCGACCACAGCGGCAAAATGTCTGCGGTGAAACACTTCTACGGCGAACGCCGCCCGGTTCGCATCGCGCGCCGCCACCAGGATACCCCTTACCAGGACATGGCGTTGGAGCGCCGGTCGATCGTCGGGCAGTCGTTCGGCGATGCGCACCTGTTCGACGACGAGGACGATCTCGTCCTCAACATCGGGCTGGAAAGCCCGGTTCGTGACGCGATCCTCCACGGCATGGACTACAACGAAGACGCCGAGATTGTGCGCGGCATGCTCCGCGGCGCGCGCGCCGGAGAGTCGGGCGAGTCCTTGGTGGAGTTCCCGGACGAGCAGCGCCTCGATGTCGACGATGACCCCGCGATTGGCCCCGGCGCTCCGCTGACCCATGAGGGCTTGCGCTGGCTCGTCTCGTGCTTCGAAGAGAACCGCGTCGACCCGTCGGAGCCGGGTAACGAGCTGCACATGATCATCTCGCCGACCGAAAAGCGAATGCTGTTTGGCGAGAACCAGACGACGTCGAGCGACTTTCGCGACGGCTCGTCGCCCATCAAGTCCTACAAGTTGCCGGACATGTACGGCCTCAACTTGCACGTGTACTCGAATATTTTTTTCGAGGAGTTGGGGCTCCTTGACCGCAACGCCGGGAAAAGGACGCTCGTCGCTTGGGCAAAAAGCGGCGTCTATATCGGCGACTGGCGGAAAACAAAGATTTCGCTCGTCCAGTCCGAAAGGAAGATGCACAACTACTCTCTTTTGATCAAAAAGACCTTTGGCGTTACCAGGCTTCAAGAGCCGAAAGTCTTCACTCTCACCGTCACCGACATGAGCATGAAGCCGGCGGGGAACTGACATGGCCATTACTCATCAGTGCGCGCCGTCTGTGTGTGGTCGGCCTACGGACATCCGCGGAATCTGCGGCCGGGATGGTTACGGCCATATGAGCCTCATTCCCTTTGCCTTCACGCAAGAGCGGGTCGATGGCGACCCTGGCTCGACGGCGACCCTCGCCGAAGTCCACGGCAAGGGCTGGTTGTTCTTGATGAACAAGTCGGTGATCACGGTCTCGGCCGATCTCGTCGGCGCGAAGTTCGACCTTGGCTACAAGGGCGTGACCAACCCCAACGAGCCGCCGGACGACCGCGGATGGTTCGACAATTTCGTGATCGCGTCGACGGACCCGATCGTCCCCGATCGATTGGCCGAGCCTGACGGGACCAAGCGCCTCGAAAGCCTGAGCTACTTCAAGATCGTCGCTACGATCGTCGATCAGCCGCTCCCCGTGGGCGCGACGATCCGCGGCTATCTCATGGCCCACACGATCTAAGCCGTGGCGTCCGAGGCGGACATCATCGACGGGGCGCTCGCTCGCTTGGGCGAGCGCTCCACGTCGGGGCTCGACGATGAGAGCATTCGCGCCAGGCGCATGCGCAAGCGCTATGCGATCGTCCGCGATCGCGAGCTTTCGAAGCTCGACTGGTGGTTTGCGCTCGATCGCGTGCGGCTCGGGGCCGAGAACCCGCCGCCGGCTTTCGGCTGGGCGCACCGGTTCCGCCTCCCTCTCGATTTCCTTCGTTTCGACGCGTTTTTCGAGGAGGGCGAGCGCGGTTGCCAAGTGACGCACCGGGAGCGCGAATTCGAGCTAGAGGGGCGCTGGCTCCTGACCGATCGCCCGCCGCCGTGCCTTCTGCGCTACGTCGCGAGGGTCGAGGAGGCCGGGCGGTTCGACCCGCAGTTCGCCCGGCTGCTCGAGGTCAGCTTGGCCTACGACCTTGCCTTTCAAGCGACGGGCCTAGAGAGCCTGGCGGCTAATCTCGCGCAGCAATATGACGCGCAATGGCGGATCGCCGCCGACCACAACGCGAACGCGCGGCCGATGCGCGAGGCCGTCGCACGTGATCGGAGCGAAAACCACCTTCTCGCCGCTCGCTATCGGGGGGTGGATGATTTCGTCTTCAGTGATTCGGATCATCGCTGGTGACGGTCCAAGTCCCGGCGATGACCAATTTCGCCGGCGGGCAGACGTCGCACGACATCAGCGGCCGCCCGGATCTCGCCCAATATGGATCGAGCTTCGCCGTTCTGCGGAACATGATCGGCGCTGTTCAAGGCAATATGCGCCGGCGGCCCGGAACGCGAGTTGAGGGCAGGGCCAAGCGCGATGACGTGGCGTCCTGGCTGGTCCCGTGGGCCTTCGAGCCCGGCGACGCCGTCATGCTGGAATTTTCTCACCGCGCTATTCGGTTCTTCGGCGATGGCGGACAAATCTTAGGACCCGGCGGCGCGCCGCTCGAAGTCGAAACGCCATATGCGGCGGCCGATCTTGTCGACGACGACGGGCTCTTCTTGGTCCGCGTCGAGCAGTCGGCCGACGTGCTTTACGTCACCCATCCTGGCTATCCGCCACAGCGGTTGATCCGGCGCGGCGCCACCGATTGGGCGTTCGAGCCGCTCGAATTCGAGGGCGGGCCATGGCAACGGCTCAACACTGACGAAACGTCGACCGTCTATGCGAGCGGCGTCACCGGAACCGTGACGTTGACGTCGAGCGCCGGCGTTTTCGACCTTGGCCAAGTGGGCGGGTTTGTCGAGATTTTGAACGGCGACGACGTCGCCTACGCTCCTTGGGAGCCACGCGACACCACGGTTCAGAACGGTTCGCAGCGGATCTATGACGGGCGCGTCTACGAGGCCGTAAACGACGAGGTGGGGGCGCCGGATCCGGTAAAGACCGGCGGGCGCGAGCCGACCCACACCAAGGGCGTCGAGGCTGACGGCGCGGACGTTGGCGGCGACACGAACGTTCGTTGGCGCTATTTGCACGACCAGCGCGGCTATGTTCGGATCGTCGAATTTTTGAGCCCGACGCAAGTTCGCGCCGAGGTCGTGGAACGCCTCCCGCGCGAAGTCGTGGGGGCCGGCAACGCGACGCCGAACTGGCGACACGGCGTGTGGAGCGATTGGGCGGGCTGGCCTAGCGACGTCGCGTTCTACAGCCCGAACGGGGAGCGGCTAGCCTTCGCGCAGGGCTCGGCCGTTTACTTCTCGCAGTCCGCCGACTTCGACAACTTCGACCCGGACGAGTTCGGGACCACGACCGACGAAAGCGCCTTCGACGTCACGGTCGCCGATCGCGGCTTTGCGCCGATCCGCTGGCTTTCGTCGACGGGCTCGGGCCTTGGTATCGGCACGTCCGCGGGCGAGAGCGTCACGCGCCAATCGAGCTTCGGCGATGTGTTCTCGCCGAAAAACCGCGTCGTTCTCCCACAGTCGTCTTACGGATCCAGCGCCGTTCGGGTCGCGCATCCGCACCGAGCGACCGCCTTTGTCGAGCGTGACGGGCGGCGCGTCCGCCTCGCGGCCTATGACGGTGCGGCCGATCGGCTCGTCGCCAACGATGCGACGATCCTTGCGCGCGAGATCACCAAGCCGCGGATCGTCGACATGGCATGGCAAGCCAGCGCCTTTCAGGTTCTTTGGTGCGTCCGCGGCGACGGCCTCCTGCTCGGGATGCTCTACGACCCGGAGCAAGGCGTTTTATCTTGGTGGCCGCAGGAGACCGCGGGGCAGGTCGAGAGCGTCGCCGTGCGTCCGACCAGCGACGGCGACGAGCTTTGGCTCTCTGTCAAAAGGACGATCAACGGCGCGACGCGGCGCTTCGTCGAGCGCATGGCCGACTATCCCGACCTGGCCAACCCTTATGAAAATCTCGCCTACGAAGACGCCTATCGCGACGCGGTGCGCGCGACGCAGTGGCTCCCCTATCACGTCGATTGCGGCGTCACCTACGAGGGCGCGGCGACAAGCGTGATTTCGGGGCTCGACCATCTCGAAGGGGAGGAGGTCGCGATCCTCGCCGAGGGCGCGCACCATCCAAGGGCGACTGTGCGAGACGGCTCGATCGCGCTGCGGCGCGCCGTCACGTTCGCCCATATCGGGCTGCCCTTCGAAAGCTTTGGGCTCTCTCACCGCCTGGAGGCCGCCGCGTCTCAGGGCTCAATCGCGCAGGCGTCCACGAGACGGCTCGTTGGCGCGGCGTTCCGCGTCTTCAACAGCGGCGAATTCCTGTTCGGCCAGAGCTTGGAGCGCCGCCACCTCGTCCGTATGCCGATGCGCTATCAGGACGAGCGCTCAGGCGAAGGGGCCTTTCTCAAGAGCGGCGACTTTTTCGAAGAGGCCGAAGGGACGAACGGGAGCGATTGCCGCCTGGCCTTCCTGGCGGACACCGCCCTTCCGCTCGAAATCCTGGCGATCTTCCCGAAGGTCCAGGGCGGCGGCGTTGGCGGCGCGGAGGTTCCCAGATGAACCTTGTTCATGCGCGCCCCGAACATATCGAACAGGTCGGCGCTACGCTTCAGCCGGGCGGCGGCCGGGCCGCGTGTGACCTGGACGCGCTGAACCGCCCGCCAAACGAGGCCTATGCCGTTCTAGGAGGCGACGGCCGCGCGGTTGCGATCGGCGGGCTGATCCACCTTGTCGGGGCGCGCTGGTATGCGTGGGCGCGGATTTCGAACGCCGCGCGAACGCGAGAAATCGCCGGCTTGCTGCGGTTCGCCCGTGAGGTTCTGAGCGTTCGTTATGGCGACCGCGTCGAATGTCATATCGACGTCGGGTTCGCCGCCGGCGAGCGCTTCGCCCGGCGCTTGGGCTTCGAACGCGAATGCGTCGCGCGCCGCATCGGCGAGGACGGGCTCGACAAAATCCAAATGGCGAGGCTCCTCTGATGGGGGCCGAAACCGCTCTTGTCGCCGGCGCGCTCGCGGCGCTGGGCTCCTTGGAGCGGCGCTCAGAGCTCAAACAGCAAGCGGGCATTGCTGACCGCAACGCCGACATCGTCGCGAAAAACGCGGCGCGGAACGTCGAGGCCCATCGCCGCGAAGCGCGCGTCGCCGCCGGCCGCTTGCGCGCGCAAATCGCGGCGAGTGGCGCGGGCTTTGGATCGAGCGCGCAGGACCTTGCCCGCCAGTCGCGCTTGAACAGCGAAAACGACGCCCTGGCCCTTCGCCGCTCCGCCGCGAACCAAGAAGAAAACCTTCGCCTGGAAGCGCAGCAAGCGCAACGCGGAGCCAAATTCGCGACGTTCTCGGCGGTGACCAATCTGGGCTTTGGCTACGCCGGCGCGCGCTCGGCGACGGAAGCCGAGCGGTTCAACGCGATGTTCCTTTCGAAGCCGCAGCGCGCCGCGGCCCTGGGCGCGCCAACGCCGCTCGTCCCTGGGGGGCGCTGATGGTGCAGCTATCGCCCTACCAGCCAAGAATAGTCGAGCGGCAAGCGACGTTCGCGAGCCGTCGCCAGGGACCGGGCCTCGCCGACGTTCTGGCTCCCGCGGGCAACTTCGCGGCCGGCGAGGCCAGGAGGGACGCGCAGCGGGCCGCGTTGGTCGACCAGCGGCGGCGCGAACGCGAGGCCGAGGAGCAGCGCGCGCAGCAGCGGCGGGACCGCATTTTCGTACAGCAGACCAAGGCCCGCGCCGCGGCCGAGGCGTCCCGCTGGATCGTCGAAGGTGTCGACGAGGCCCCGCCAGGCGCTCCGGGGTTTGCCTCGTCGATCGAAGCGCGCTTTGGCCAGTGGGCCAACGACACGCTCGCCCAGCGCCCCGAAGGGGTTTCGCCCGACGCTATCGAGCTTGCTCGCCAGGATCTCGAAACCCTGTCGATCAATGTGGGGGCCGACGCCTACGCCGCGGAGCGGCGAAAGCGTGAAGAATGGGAAGGGTCTTTGATCGACTCTTCGATCGAGGATTTCTCGACCAACGCATTCCTGGACCCGAACAGCCTCCCTTCGACCATCGAGCAGTTCGAAGCGGCGCTGGGCGATATGGATTTGGGCGAGGGCGCGATCGCGGAATACATGGCGCAGGCCCGCGAAAGCTTCGCCCTGGCCGCCGCGCAAGGTTTGGTTTCGTCGGACCCTGACCGATTGATGCGCGAGCTTTCGGGGACCGGCGGCGCGATCGGCGGCAACATCTCGCAAAAAATGCGCGTGTCGATGATGAGCGCCGCGCAGGCGGAGAGAGCGCGGCGAGACGCGGAGGCGGAGAGAGCGGCGGCCGCTCGCGCCGCCATAGCGCGCGAAGACGTTCGTTTCGCGGTCTCGGTTTTGGACTCTGGGGGCACCCCTGAAGGGCTCGCCCGAACTCGGGCGATGGCTGAAAGCACGCCCTACGCCCCCGACCTGGCGGCGGCTGAGCGGCGGCACGGGCAAGTGGCTGGCTTTCGGGTCAAGCCTGTCGCCGAGCAAGTAGCGACGCTGCGACAGATGGCCGAGAGCCCAGTCTCGCCCAATTCCGCAGCGCTGTTCGCGTCCTATCAAAAAGTGTTCAGCGACACGCAAATGGCGATCCGCAACGGCACGGTTTTGGAGCGCGCCCGAGAGCTTGGGCTTGACGTTCCGCCTGTCGATCTTTCCGACGGATCATCCTTAATCGGGCGCTTTGCGCTTTCCGGCGAAGCGGCCCGCCATCTCGGCATTGGAGCCGCGCCGCTGCTCGACACAGCCGAGCGGCAAGATTTGGCGCGCCGATTGGCCGAGGGCAACCCGTCAGACAATGCGGCGCTGATTGCCGGCGTTTCTGCGGCGGTCCCTCGCGAGGTCTTCGACAAGCTCGCGGAAGAGTTGGGCGACGTCGGATACGGTCCTGAATACCAATACGCGGCCGACCGTCTCCGCCGCAATCCTTATGAAACTGGCGTCGCCGCGCAGATCATCAGCGCCGCGCGAACAAAGGTTGAAGATCTCGGCATCGACGAGGACGTCGAAAAAGCCGTTCGTCAAGCCGTCGCTCAATCGTTCGAGGAGACAGTCGGCGCGGCGACGCGCGCGCAGGCCGCTCTTCGCGCCGATGGCGGCGAGGTTCTGCAAGACATGATGCGGCACCGCGCTTTCGTCGAGCATTACGCTTTGGTGCAAGCCGCCCGCGGCGTTGGCGCTGGGCAGGGCGGGCCGGGCTTGGGCGACTATCTGGTCGGCGGCGGCTTTTACGCGTTGTTGACGCAGGGCGGGGGACGGGGCGGGGCGCAGGCCGGGGCCGCCGCCGCCGTCAACCAACTCTTTGGCGACCGCGCGTTCGTCGCCGATCCTCACGCACAAATCCTGGTCGACACGACAGAAGCCGACCCGGAGCGCGTCTCCGCTGGGCTGGCCGCGATCCGCGAGACCGCGCCGCAGGTGTTGGCGGAGCTCCGCTCGACCTTCGAAAACGAGTTCGCCTTCAACGAATTTGTGGATGACATCCGCCGCGATGCCGTCTGGGTAAACTACGGCTCGGGCGGTTACGCCCTCGTGCATCACGTCACCCAAAAGCCGATCTCGCTTCCTGGCGGCTCCGTTTGGGTCGTGACAGCCGAGGAGGCGGCGGCGCAATGATTTCGATTGGCCCTCGCGCCGCGCCCCTCTCGCCCTACGACCTGGCGACGCGCTTTGGCCGGCGTCAAACCACCTTAGGCGAAGCGCTCGGCGAGACGGTGGCGCAGGCTTTCGACACCGGCACGACGCTGGGCTTTGCCGTTGACCAGGTCCGCACGCCAACGTCGCTCGCCACGATCTACGGCCGGTATGGCGAAGACGTCTTGGCGCTGCACGAAGACGTTTACGACGCGCCGCAGCATCAGCGCCGCATCACGCGGGAGCAATACGAAGCTTCCCCGCATTTCAGGGCCGAAATTCCTTATCGCTTCGACATGACGCCCGAGCTTGCGGAGCATCTGGCGAAAGACTTCGACGCCCGGCGCTATCGGGATAGCGTCATTGCCCGCTATCAAGGCGGGCTTGGGGGACAGGCGGCCCTCTTCGGCGCGTCGCTTCTGGCGCAAGCGACGGACCCGGTAAATTACATCCCGTTCGTCGCGCCGGCCCGGCGAACGGCCATGCTCGGGAAGCTCGGCGTCGTTGCAGGGCACAGCGCCGCCGGCGCTGCCGACGCCGCGCTCGGAACCGCGACTTTCCATTTGGCCACCACGCCCGACCGGATCGCCCGCGGCGAGGACATCGGGCTTGACGACATCGCGCTCGAGGTCGCGATGGGCGCCGGCATTGGTTCGGTTTTTGGCGGCGTTGGCGGCTTCCTGACGAGGCGAGACGCGGCGCGGGCGCTTGGCCGTGATGGACTGGAGGCGACGCTCGACGCCATGGAGCTGGCGCGGGCGCAGCATGACGCCGGCGAGCCTGTCGACGTCTCAGGCGTCATCCGCGGCTCCGCGCTCAACGCCGAGGTTCGGGCGCGGCTGGAGCGCGGCAGGGCGGCGCGCGCTGCGAACGAGAACGCCGCGCTCCAGCGCTTCGACGCGGCGAACGGCGGCCAGCCGGGGCGCATTGCGACCGAAGGCAACGCGGCGCGCGCACTGGCGCAAGACGGCGCGGAAAGCTCGGGCCAGGCCCGGATCGTCGACGCCGCCAACCTTACTCGCGCCCCCCAAGCGCGCGAGGCCGCCAACACGCAGGCTTTGACCGGCTCGCCGGCGAACCAAGGAGCGCGGCCCGGCGAAGCGCCGCTCGGCGTCGAGGCCGTCACAGAGGGCCGGGCCGGCGACGCCGCGAACGAAAACCGAGCGAGGCCCGAGCGCCGCGACGCTGCAAACGACGCGGTCGAGTTTATCCCAAAGTTCCCGAGCGGCTTTCTCGACGCCGATAGTCCTAACTTCCTGAACTTCGACAAGCTCGACTTCGACCAGGTGGCGGGCGGCGATCGGGTCTATGGCCAGCGCGCCGGCGCGAACCAGAACATCAAGGCCGATTTTCCGGGCTCCCTCGCCAACCAAGGCCAAGGGCGGCTCAGCTTCGCCCCGCTGCAACCGAACGGGGGAATTGGAAACAATCGAATTTCCGCGGCGAACGACCAGCCGGGCGACCTCCGGCTGACGGCCGCAAACGACGCGGGCGCGTCAGCCGACCCGAGCGCGCCGACGCCCGCGAAGGCCGCCGGCGCAGAGCGTTCGAGCGGCGAGGCGGTCGCCGAACAGGCCGGGCCGGGCGAGCGCGCGCTCGACGCCGAGGCCGCGGAATTCGAGACGCTCTTGAAAGACGGCCATCTCGACGCGAGCGCGTCCCGCCTCGCCGATGAAGCGTCGGCAGAAGCCGACGAGGTCGAGGGCTGGGCGGACGCGTTCGAGGCTCTGGCTACATGCGTCGTCCGCTTCGGAAAGGGGGGCGCGTCGTGACCGACCGCACCGTCGACGATTGCATCGCCGACATCGTCGGCGCGACCGACCTGAAAAAGCCCGACGTCAAGTCGATCGCCGATTTGCTCAATCGCAAAGCGAAGGAGTTGCGCGACCAGGGACTGACCGATGTTCAGGTCGCCGACCAAATCCGCCAAATCGGCGCGTTGTCGGCGAAAAAGCTTCGCACCACGGCGGCGCTCAAGAGGAAGCAGGCGGCGATCAACGCGCGGGTGCTCCGCGAGCGGCACGCCCAGCTTGACGCGCTGATCGCCCGCGGCGTCGGCTTGAACAAAGCCGTGCGCGCGATGCTGACCGGCGACAACAGCCAGGGCGCGGGAACCAAAAACAGCGTGGCCGGCATGCGGCGCGCCTACGAAGCCGATTGGCTGACCGGCTTTATGGGGCGGATCCAGCGCGAAATGCCGCACGTCGTTACCATGATGGCCCCGCGAAAGCGCGATCTTCTGCGCAAGGCCGCCAAGGGCGAGCGGATGCGCACGGACGCTGACGCGCTTTGGGACGACGTGGCGCGCGAGTGGCGCAAGCCGGGCTCGACGGAGAGCGAAGACGCGGCGAAGCTCGCGCAGATCGCGAAGGAAACAGCCGAGGAGGTTCGCCAGGAGCAGAACCGCCTGGGCGCGAACATCGGGAGCATCGACGACTGGGGCGGGCCGCAATCGCACGACGCCTTGCGTGTGATGAGGGCGGGCTACGAAAAGTGGCGCGCCGCCATCGAGCCGCGCCTCGATCGAAACCGGACCTTCGGCGAGGCCGCGACCGACGACGACGTGCGCCAGTTTCTCGAAAAGGCCTACAACAACATCGTCGTCGAATCGCCAGTCCGCGACACGCCGAAGGGCGGCGACCGCCCCGGCCCCGCCAGCTTGGCGCGCGGCCTGGAACACGAGCGCGTGCTCCACTTCAAGAGCGCTGACGACTGGATCTCTTACAACCGCGAATTCGGCCGAACCGGCGGACTTCGCGAAGCGCTGCTCGGCCACTTCGCGCAGTCGGCGCGCACCGCGTCGCTCATGCACCATTTCGGGCCGAACCCCGAAGCGATGCTCGACCGCATCATCAAAGAGCGCGTCAAGCGGATCGACGACGACGCGAGCCTCTCGCCCGAACAAAAACGCAAGCTGGTCGACGGGCTTCGCGACGAGACGCTCGACGGCCAATCCTTCGTTGGGTTGGCTTGGGCCGAAGTCAGCGGGCGCAACGACCAAGCTTACATGGCGAGCTGGGCGCGGTTCGGGGCGAACGCTCGCGCCGTTCAGTCCATGGCGAAGCTCGGCGGCGCGGTGCTCTCCGCGGTCAACGATTTGTCCGCTTACGGCGCGCGCATGAATCAGCATGGCCGCGGGTTTTTGCCCGGCATCCAAGACGCGATTATGCGCATGCGAGAGAACATCCCGGAGAAAGAAAAGCGCTATCTCGACTTGGCGCTCGCCGCTGGCAATGATGGCGTCATGGGCGACGTCGCCGACCGCTTCATGCCGGAGGACCAATTAACCGGGCGCATGCAGGCGGCGACCACGGCGTTCTTCCGGCTCTCCGGCTTGACTGCCTGGACCGACATGAACACCGCGTCTTTCGCGCGCTCTATGTCCGCCTACATGGCGGCGCGGGCCGGTGACGCTTTCGAGGATCTCGGGAAGTTCGGCGACGTCCTCAAGATCTACGACATCGGGCCGGATGACTGGTCGAAGGTCTCGGGCGCGATCGAGAAGATCGGCGACCATCATTTCTTCTTGCCGGAGAAGCTTCGCGGCGTCGACGCCAAGACGCTGCCGGCCTACGCCGCGACGCGCGATGAAGCCCTGGCGCAGTTCGCGCTCGGGCGCGACAGTCTGCGGGCGAAACGCACCAAAGAGATTGACGACACGGCCGATTTGCATCGCCGCCGCGCCACGGACGACATGCAAAACCGAATGGCTCAAGCGAAGTCAGACGCCGGCCGGGCGCAGGCGAAGCGTTGGCGCGATCAGCGCTTTGCGACCATCGACAAGAAGCGCCAGGAGAAGCTGGCCAATCTCGACGCTCAGTTAAAGGCGCTTGAGGCGAAGAACGCGACGAAGGCCGAGAACGAAGCCGTCGAGGCGGCCGAGCGGGCGCGCCGCGATCTCGAACTGAAGTTCCGCCTTGCGATCGCCAGCGAAGCCGAGACCGGCGTTATTCAGGTGGGCGACGAAACCCGCATGATCACGCGGGCGGGATTGCGGCGGGGCACAATCCAGGGCGAGATTGCTCGCTTCATGGCGCAGTTTAAGAGCTTTCCGATCGCCTTCACGCAAAAGGTTCTCAACCCCGCCATTCAGTCGGCGCGCCGCCGCGACGAAGACGCGATCGAGCACCTGGCGCAACTGATCGTTTACTCAACGATTGCGGGTTACATTGCGACAGTCGCGAAAGATTTTGCCGCCAACAGGACGCCAAAAGATCCAACGGACTGGCGAACCTTTATGGCCGCTTTTCTCCGCGGCGGCGGCGCAGGTCTTTACGGCGACTTCCTGTTCGCGAATTCGAACAAATACGGAAACAGCTTTGCCGAAACGATGGCTGGCCCGTTCCCCAGCGAAGTGGGAACGCTGCTTGGCGCGGTCGGCGACATCTCGAAAGGCGAAGTCCGCGCCTCAGACGCTTTCCACTTCGCGTTGGGGAACACGCCCTACGCCAATCTTTGGTTCCTGCGCGGCGCGCTCGATCTCGCGATCTTCAACGCAATGCAAGAGGCCATGAGCCCCGGAACCTTCCGCCGCCGCGAACAGCGCATGGAGCGCGATTTCGGCCAATCCTACATTGTGGATCCCGTGCAATGACCGTCAAAACCTTCTACGCCCCGGTTGTCGGTCCTGGCGGGCCGCAGGGAACGCGGTTTAACTTCGCATGGGATATCCGCGCCGCCAGCGAACTCGTCGTCAAGCTCGACGGCGTTTTGCAAAAGCTCGACGACGACTTTTTCGTCCCAAGCAGCATGACCTTCCCCGGCCCCGGCGGCATCGAGTTCACTCGCGACACGGCCGGGCAAACTTACTCGATCGAGCGGCACACAGAGCGCACTCAACGCGACGACCTTGACAGCAAGGAAGCGCTGCAAGGCGAGACCATCGAGGCGATGGTCGATCGCAACACGCTGATGATACAGGAGATTTCGGCCGCCTTTGCGCGCATGCCTCAGGTTCCCGCGTGGCGGGGCGAAGCTTTGGCGGGCATTGCGATGGATCCGCCGGTCTCGGGCATGGCCTACCGCGTCGCCACGGACGGCGTTTCACTCGAGATTTACGACCCTGGCTCCGTTGGTTCTGGCGGTGGCTCTGGCGACGGCGGCTCGGGCGCCAGGATCTTTACCGGCGCGAGCCTTCCCGCGGCGAGCCTTGGGAGCGCTGGCGACGCCTATTTTCGCGTCACCGCAAGCGACGTTACCTTGCACACCAAGAGCGGGGCGGGCTGGTCCGCGGGCGTAAGCCTCAAAGGCCCGGCCGGCCTGGCTGGCGCGAAGGGCGACAAGGGCGACCCTGGCGACGCTGGCCCCGCCGGCGCGAAGGGCGACAGGGGCGACCAAGGCCCGGCTGGCCCTGCTGGGTCGGGCGGCGGGGGCTTTGCGATCGATCCGCGCCAAGCGCCCTACAACGCGGTGGGCGACGGCGCTACCGATGACACCGGCGCGGTTTCGAGCGCGCTCGCGGCCGCTGGCGAGGACGGTCTTTATTTGCCGGCTGGAACGCGGTTTCGGGTTCGGAACCTGAACCCGAGCGGCGCGCTGGTGATCAAGGGACCGGGCGTTCTCGTCCAGGCCCGTGGCTCTCACGTCATCGACTACGACGCCAGCTATGGCCCCGAGCTTGCCGTTTCCTCGATCACGAATGTCGCTTTTCCGACATCTGGCGAAGCCGAGCGCGCCCGCGTCTCGTGCGATGCGAGCGGCATTTCTCGCTACGACTTCGTGAAGCTCTACACCAACCAAGCGGCCGGCTGGGACGCCACGGCGTGGCCTGGCGAGCTTTGCCAGGTCGTCGAGGTTGGAGCCGACTATCTAATATTGCATCGGGCCCTGTTCGATATTGGCAAGGGCGCCGGTTCAGTCTGGCTTCGGCGCGTCCCGACCGCTGGTCGCGTGGTCGATCTCGACGTTACGATCGAAACAGAAACGCCGAGCGAGACGGCGGCAGACAGCGAGCGCCGCGACGCCATCGTCATCACCGGCGCGGCCTATCCTCGCGTTCGCGCCCGGATCAAAGAGAGCTATCGCGGCGGCGTGCGGCACTTCGATTGCTGGGCCGGGCGCTTCGACATCACGGCCGAAAAGCTCCTCGATCTCCCGGATCGAGGCGGCTTCGGCTATGGCGTCGTCGCCGCCGGCGCGTCCTCTTACTGCACGCACACGGGCGACGGGACCAAGTGCAGGCATTTCGCCGACACCGACCGCCTGCGCCGCAGCGCCTACGACGCCATGGCCTACAGAGAGGCGGGCTTCCCGGCCTGGACGGTCGTTTCGCGCGTCCGCTGCATTGGCGGCCATGGCGGGGCGGCGATCGACACCCATGGCGGGGCCTATGGAACCCGGATCGAGAACGTCCACGTTTTCGAGCCGCGCGGGGAGGAACTGTCGGAGGCGGCGGGCGGCGGCGCGCCGACGGACGCGGTGGGGCTCTCCGATCGCGGCCGCTTCACGGTCATCGAAAACTGTTCGGTTACCGGATGCGAGACCGGCGCAAGGCTGTTTTCGTCCGGCTATGACTACGGCGAGCCCAACATCACGACCATTCGCGGGCTCGACATTACGCGCTGTTCGGGCGTCTCGCGCGCGCTCGCGATCACCGGCGGGCCGTCGCCCGATCGGCCGTCGACCCTGCTCGCGCATGACGTTGTCGTTGATGAAGCCGCCCACGTCGCTGCGATCGCCGGCGGCCCGGTTGAGGCGACGTTTTTTGACTTGAGTTTCCGGCGCGTCGCCAATCAGGCTTTCGACGTCGCGGCGTCGAGCCGGTTCAGCCTCGTTTTTCAGGGCGGCTTGCTCGACTTCCGCGGCTCGTCGAGCGGCCAAGATCTCGTGCACGCCAACGGCGACGGCGGCGTTGTCCTTGGCGGCCCGACAATCCGCGCGGCGACGGGCAAGCCCGCTTATCTCGTCCGCAATTTCGGCGCGGCGTCAACCGACGTCGCGGTCGACAATCGCGGATTTTCGACGCTTGGCGCGAGCGCGCCCGCGGTGCGCAATCCGGCGTCGAGCGGCCAGGTGACCGTGACGTCGCCCGGCGGCGCGGGCGGCGGCTCGCCTCTGGCGGTGTTGAGCACGGGCGCGCAAGTCGACGGCGACGTCGGCGTGGTGGATTTTGGGAGCGGCTTTTCGGTCTCTCGCCCTTCGGCGGGCCGCGTTCACGTCACCTCGTCGACAGGCGGCGGCGGCGGGCAGGGTTACATCGACGCGGCGTCGCTCGGCCTTGGCGCAGCGTCGTTCGACGCGACGCCGGAGGGTGCACCGTCGATGGACTCCGCGTTCGCAAATCTCATCAACGCGATCAACGGCTCGTCCGAGCGCGAGCTTCGCCTTCCGCGCGGGCGCTTCAAGATCTCGCACCCCGCGCCGGGCAACAGTTTCTTGAATCCGACGACAACGCTTCGCCTCGAAGGTCTTCGCAACTTCAAGATTCAAGGCGGCCCGACCGAAATCTGCGTCGACCAAGACAACCGCCTTTACTCCTACCCAATCGGGGTCGGCGATTGCCCGAGCTTCGAGATATGCGACGTGGGCGTTCGCGGCATCGGCGGCGCCCGGCGCGTCACCGAGAAATCGCAAGACGGCGGCGGCTTGCTCCGCGCCTGGGCGGCCGACGATCGCCCGACGGCCGGCTTCGTCGCTCGCCGATGCTGGGGCTACGACCTGCAAGACATCTTCTATTTTTCGAGCGGCGGCAATCCGCGGGAGAATACAGCGTCGCGCGCCTTGGAGCGCATCCGGGTCGAAGACCTTCAGGCGTTCAACGTCGAGACCGCCGTCAACACGAAAGGTGTTAGAGACGTCTATCTAGAAATCACCGCGGACGGCCTAATCGGGCGCGGTGGCGTCGGCATTCAGCGCGCGGCGTGGCTCGGAACTTACGTCGAAAACGTCACCGCCATCGTGCGGCTTCGGGGGTCGTTCCCGAGCGTCACCGGCGGCGGCATCAATCTTTCGACCGACATCCTCGTCAATTGCTGGGCGCGCAACTGCACGCTGATCCTTTATTGCGAGGACAGCGACGCCAGCGAGGCGATCCGCATCCAGCTTGCGGGCGATAGCGGGCGCTCGATGGGTGGCGAGCAGGGCGCAGAAAACGCCGTCCGCGGAATCAATATCGGCGGCGTCATCACCGGCGTTTCAAAGCCGGTTTTCATCTCGTCCGACTGGCAGTCGAAAGCTCAACAGTCTGGGGGCTCGCCCAACGGGCCGATCGTCGACGGCGTTCGGATCCTCCCTGGAACCGTGCTGCGCGCCAGTCGGTCGAGCGGCGTTCCAGCGATTTGGTGCCCTGGCAATTTCTCGCCCAGAGGGATGGGGCATGTGTTCCGCGACGTCCGCATCGACGGCGCGCGGATCGAGCAAACGTCCAACGCCCGCAGCGTCGAGCTCAAGGGCCTCACCGGCAATGTGAGGGCGACCGACACCGTCAGCGATAAGGGCTGGCGGCTCGAAGGGTCGCCCGGCGACCAGTTCATCTTCGATGGGTGCGAATTGCGCTCGGGCGACGTTTCCGTCTCCGGCGGCACGCTGCGCAACCGCAATAGCTCGCTGTAAAGGGGCGAAAATGCCGTTCGAAATCATCCATTGGCGCAAGCGGCCCGACGGGCACGAGGACGATCTCCGCCGTCGCGTGATCGCTACGCGTCACGACGCCGAAGCGCTCGCGCGCCACGAAGCGAGCGCACAGAGCGGCGACGCTGTGACCGGCGATGATATCGCCCGCGAGGAGCGCGACGGCTCCGTCGTCTTCGCGGCGATCGCGGAGCCTGGAAGCCAAACCGCGCATTGGTTCGAAGTTCGAGAAACGCAAGAAATGGAGAGCCCGAAATGACCGTTCGCGTTCGCGTTAGAAACATCTACGAAATCGAAGGGGCGGCCCGCCAATTTTGCCACACCGATCGATTGGACGATAATGGATGGTTTCTTGGTCTGAAAGATTTTTTGGAGAATTATTGCGATTGCAACGCCTCTAACGACAATGGAGGCGCGCCAAGCGTTAGCGGCGTCATTTTCGGCGACGGCGCGCCGCTTTCTGGTGACGGGGAGAATGGTGATGTTTGGGTCGACAAGTCTGTCGATCCTTGGGACTACTACCGAAAAGCTGGGGGAGCGTGGGGGCCGGCGACTTCGCTGCAAGGCCCCGAAGGCCCCGAAGGCCCCGCCGGCCCGCAAGGCGACGCTGGCCCCGCTGGCGCTGACGGCGCGGCGGGTCAAAGCTTCTTCGATTGGTTCGCGAGCACGATCGGCGACCAAGACGGCGACAACGTCGTCACGCAAGAAGACGTCCGCCAATGGCTCAACGGCGTAGGCGGAGAACCGACGCCCGAGCCCATCGTCATTCAGAGCACCGGCGACCAGCCGCTTCGCAATGTCCAGCCTTTCGCGGTGCGCATGCCGGGCCAGCGCATCGGCGTTTATTTCGAAAGCGGCGCGGTTACGGGCCGGACGAGCCGCAGCGGCTCGACGCAGACCTACGGATCCGGCGCCGACAACGCGCTGGCCGGCGCGATCGGAGCCAACGCCGAGGCCGACGATCCGGCGCGCTGGACGGTCAACGGCCAGGCGGCGACCGCCGTTTCGAGGAAGACGCTTCTCGTCGACAGCGCGCGCAATGGCGAGTTCTGGGCGGTCAACACCGATTGGATCTACGGAACGTGGGTCACTCTCGACATCCCCGGCGGGGTCGATCTCGACGGCTCGCTGTCGATCGCGTTCAATCACAGCGGCTTTTCGACCCTGAGCGGCCCGCTCGACACCACGCTCGTTCATCCCGCGGTGCATTGCAGTCAGTCGGGCTTTCATCCGAGCGAGCCCAAGCACGGCTACGCCTCCTGGTGGGCCGGGCTCGACGGATCGGATCAGCACGCATCGCTAGACTTCGCC
Organism: Metis holothuriae; assembly: GCA_028566655.1. Lineage (NCBI taxonomy): Eukaryota > Metazoa > Arthropoda > Copepoda > Harpacticoida > Metidae > Metis > Metis holothuriae. Next base: position 38,930 of record JAOXNJ010133205.1, read on the forward strand.
GGAAGGGCTTGGCGCGTTCGGCGCGTCAGCGACAATGGTGTCGCCACGAGCGGGACGCTCGCGCTCGAAACGGCCAAGACCCAGCCCTACATCACCGGGCTGCCGGCGGATGCGAACTACAACCGCGCCGACACCTTCGTTGGCGACTTCTCGTCGCTGACGACAGAGGGCGATTATTATTTCGAAGTCGACGGCCTGGGCCGCAGCTATCCATTCACGATCGCGAAAAATCAGGTCGAAAAGCACCTGCGCTATCTGATGGCCGGCATCTACAACGCGCGATCGGGCATCGACAAAGAGGCGCAATATGGCGGTTGGGACGCGCCCGGCGGTCAAAAGCAGGGGTTCACCTTCCAGACGACCAGCGTTCCCATCATCGAGACGACCGAAGGCGGGCTCGAAGCGCCCAGCGTCTACAACCGCAACGACGCGACGAACGGTTTTGCGGCGAACGTCACGGGCACGACCACCGACGGATGGGGCGGGCATCACGACGCCGGCGATTGGGACCGCCGCTGGCAAGGGCTTCTTGGCCCGATCCGCGCGGCGCTCGTGCTCGAAGCCATGCCGGCTGCGCGCGCGGCGACGCTTTCGATCCCGGAGAGCGGCGGCCAGGTTCCCGACGTCGCGGCCGAAATGCTCTGGGAAATCGACTTTTTCCGCCGCCTCCAAGAACCGGACGGCGGCGTTCGCGGTGGCGTCGACGCAGCGAACTATCCGGGCTTCGGCTCGCTGTCGTGGGACAACAGCGAAACGTGGTACGCCTACGCGCCCGACCCGCATACGTCATGCATGTTCGCCATGGCCGCGGCCGTCACCGCGAAGGCGATCGCAAGCAGCGACGCCGCGCGCGCGTCGCAGCTTCAGGCGGCGGCGATCGCGGCCTTCGATTGGGCGGAGGCCAACCAGAGCGTCGCCTCCAACCTCGCGAGCGGCACCCCGTGGGGTTACATTCGCGGGGCCTTTGCCGGCGCGGCCGTCGCGCTCTACTGGCTCACGGGCCAGAGCCGTTTCGACGCCGCGTTCCAAACGTGGACGGACTTCGCCAGCGGCGACGACCATCAAAGCCACACCAAGGCTGAGACCTGCTACCTCTACATGCGATGCGACGCCGACGGCCTCGCCACGAACGCGATCACGTTGACCAATTGCCGCGGACGCCTGGAGTATAACGGCGATGGCGCGGTCAAGAATTACCTGGGCTGTGGCGGCTGGAAGAACGAATGGCATCCCGTCAATTGGGACAATAGCGGCATCGGCTTTGCGTCGCTACAAGCGATGGTCTACCTCGCTTTGCTCGACCCCTCGAAGAGGGCGCGCTCTGTCGCGGTCCTGAGCCAGCACCGGCACCGAATGATTGGCGCGAACCCGCTGAACCAGTGCTACATGGCCGGCATGGGGGCCAATCTCCCGACTCAGGGGCTTTGGGTCGACAGCTTCGCGCGCGGCGAGAACCCGCCTCCGGGCTTCGTTTGCTTCGGCGAACATCACGGCAACTTCTCGCAAAGCGGGCATTTTAACGCCAAGTCCTGGCCGGACTGGACGAGCACGCAACCGCCGGCGTCGGAGAGTTTCTCGGCCTACTTCGACGCGGTCCCGGTCTCGGAGGGCGTGATCGGCCTCCAGGGCGGCATGATCGCGCCGCTGCTCTTCCTGTACGCCCATTATGAAGGGTTGGCGTAATGGCCTGGAGCAATGTCTCGCTGTCGCCGGCGCATCTTGCGAAGCAAGCCGGAACGGCGCTCAATCTTGCCTCGAATGACTTGGTCGGCGCGGGCAAGATCAAGGAGAACCTCCCGGCAGTTGGGCGGGGCGCGGTCGACTTCCGCGCCCTTTACCTCCCGACAGGGGGCTCTGTGTCGGTCCGAACCTTGGCGGGCGACCTGATCGACATTCCAGCGACGCCCGCGCCGCACGCGATCAGCGAATTTTTGATCGCGGAAGTGTTGGCGGCGCCGGCCGACGCGCTCGGGCTCTTGTGATGCGATGGCGCGGTCCGTTCGGCCCGGCCGGGCTGCGCCCGCTCGCTGTTCACGGGTTCAAAAGGCGGCCTTCGGGCAGCCCTCCCGTGAGCGGAGGCGGGCCGCCGCCGCCCACCCCGCCGTTATATCCAATCGTGACGCACGACGGCGCGCGCCTCGTCACGCACGACGGCGCGGCAATCGTTTGGAAGCTCTCGGATGAATGAAAAGCGCATCGACCAACTGACCGCCGCCGCGGCGCTGGACGGCTCCGAAGCCCTGGCGATCGCTCAGGCCGGCCAGACGGTCATGGCGTCGACCGCGGCGGTTGCGGCGCTTGCTCCCACCGCTGTTGGGCCTGAAGGCCCGCAAGGCGACGCCGGCCCCGCTGGTCCTACTGGCCCCGCTGGCCCGCAAGGCGACGCCGGCCCCGCTGGTCCTACTGGCCCCGCTGGCCCGCAAGGCGACGCCGGCCCCGCTGGTCC
>JAOXNJ010133206.1:0-21358 GCA_028566655.1 Metis holothuriae
AGAACCTAGGAAAACTAAACTATATTCTAGGATTTTTTTTAGTCGTGGGCTCGTGAACCATTTGTTTAAATACCGTTCCATGGTTTGTAGTGGATTCATATTACGACCCTCACGCATGATGTGTTTGTTCAAGAAATCCAGTGGTGAGTTATAGTTTCGGTACATAAACCATTTTTTTGCAATTTCGTACTGTTTCCCTGATCGCTCTAGGTATTTTCGTAATACAGGGGTAACTCCAGGTTCGAGTTTTTCAAAGGTATCTAGATCACGTTCTAAATCGGCATGCATGTCAACAATAGGAAGCGTGTCTTCACCAGGAAAAAATACTCGATAGGAGGGATCGAGTTTGATTAACTCTAGTTCATCTGCGACGTTACGATCAAGGAGGGTATAAAAATGTTCAAACACATCTGGCATGAGGTACCACGATGGCCCCATGTCAAAGGTGTATCCTTGTTCAACCAAGAGGTTAGCACGACCACCTGGTCTATCATTTTTTTCCAGTACGGTCACCTTGTGTCCGCGTTTCGCCAAAAGGGCAGCAGCGCCAAGGCCGCCAATTCCCGAACCAATAATCACAATATGTTGTGGAGACATACCACAGAGCATACCATAACGTGCTACCATAAGGATATGAAAAAAATCATCATCACCGGAGGGTCAGGATTTCTTGGTACCTTTATTACCAGGGAGTTATTAGCAAGATCTGATTACCATATTGTGAGCATGGATATTGTTCCACCACAGGTCAAAGATCCTCAAGTGAGCCTTGTAAAGAAAAACTTACTTGAACCTTTTGATGTATCCGCTATGACTGGTGAAGATCGTGCAAATCTTACAGAACCATACGCCGTCATTCATCTGTCCGGAAAGAGTATTTTTGGCCGCTTCACCGAGGAGCATAAAAAACTTATCTACAATACACGTGTTATTGGGACTCGAAATCTACTTGAATTATGGAAGGATACGCAATTTCGACCTCAGCGTTGCGTATCAGCCTCGGCTGTGGGTTGGTACGGGAATCAACCAGGAAAAGAACTGACTGAATCAAGTAATCGTTACAATACACAATTTTTATCAGATGTTGTAGAAGCTTGGGAACATGAGGTACTCAAGGCAAAAGAACTTGGAATTACAACGGCGGCTATCCGTAATGGTCACATTATTGGTGCCGGAGGTATTTTAGCTGCAGTAGCAGGAAACTTTCGATTCGGTGTTGGTTCGGTGTTAGGAGATGGAAGCCTCCATTTTCCCTGGGTAGATATTCGCGACCTCACTAGGTTGTACATCACGATGTTGGATGTTGATACTTTACCCGAACGTATTAATGGAGTGTCTGGTTCTCTTCATACTTATCGTGATTTTGCACACGCCATTGCTGCAATAAAGAAATCATTGATTATGTTGCCGCTCCCTCAATGGTTACTTGCACTTCGTTTTGGTGATTTTGCTTCAGAGATGTTGGTTGATCAGCGGGTGGTGTCTGAAAAATTTGGTATACTTGATTTTATACCCGAACATACTGATCTTCACGACAGTGTGCAGCATTATTTACGTTAATAAACCTATATATCTATATCTATGTTACATAAACTAAAATGGCGTTATGCCACCAAAAAATTTGACTCAGAAAAAATTGTTCCCGAAGATACCGTGACAGAGTTACTTCAAGCTATGAACCTCTCAGCTTCGTCATATGGACTGCAACCATATAAGTTTATTGTTATCCATGACAAGGAGGTTCAACAATCCCTCTTAGAACACTCTTGGAATCAACCACAGGTAGTTGATGCATCACACCTCATTGTATTGGCGGCACAAAAAAATATTGACGCGAACTTTATCCAGTCATATGTACAACGCATTGCAGATGTCCGTGAGCAAGAGGTTTCAGAACTCGATGGTTATCGAGATATGATGTTGGGGAGTATTGGTCAGCAACCAGAGGACGCGCAGCTTGCATGGGCGCAAAAGCAATGTTACATCGCCCTGGGAACCTTGCTGTTAGCTGCTGCCGATCAAAAGATCGATGCCTGCCCTATGGAAGGTTTTGATCCAGATGCCTACGACCGCATTCTTGGGCTTTCAGATCAAGGACTTCGCGCAACCGTGATTTGCCCTATTGGCTACCGATCAGTTGAAGATAGTTACCAACACCTCGCAAAGGTCCGACACGAACTATCAACTATGGTAAAACTCTATTATCCAAAAGGGGAGGAGTAGTGAAAAATAAACTTTTTTTGATGATGCTATAAAACGCATTTTGAAATATTAAAAACCGTCCATTGAATTAATGAACGGTTTTTTTATTTTTCCCCAAGAGAATTAAGTTTCCTCAGGGATTTGTACGTTTAAGGTGTTAGAAAAATACTGCCTTATTTCGCCCTCTTGTTCCAAATAAGCCAAATTCATTCGGTCATAAAACTCAAGAGAAAATTGACTTGCGACAAAATTTTTCTCCCCTGCTACTTGGAGCTGTATAATTTTGCTCGTTTTATGGGCAAATAATTCCTTTAGAGCCTTGTGTTGGTTAAGCTCTATTATCGCGTGTCCAATAAAAATGATGTCTATTTTGTTCTGTAGATTTTTTGATTCTACAGGATAAAGATCATTTCCATTGAGTTCCATAAATATATTACTCGCATTTCGCAAGAAAACTCTTGTGTTAGGTAGTATCTTATTTATTTTGCCACCAAACTCTTTTATTTCTTTAAATTCTTTACTGTTTATTAAAACAGACGAAATTTCTTCTTCATTCATTTTTTTGTTTTTAGAATTTTTTATTTATTTTTTATGGTTAGTTATCATCATATAGACAATAAAAAGAGGCATAAGAGTGAAAAATAGGCTGATTTTCCAATTACTCATTAAGCTAAATGGTATGTATTCATAATAAATGTCTGGTAATTTTTTTGGGGAAATCATTTCTCCAAAGGACATCGTCGCTAATACCACCAGTGCCGAAATAAGTAAAAATTTTGCTGGTTTTGCTAATTCTTGCATGTTAACTTTTTAAAGATTGTTAAATTTAATGTAAAACAATAATATATTCTGTCAAATTTTATAACTCTACAACTATAAGGGTTGACTCCGCAAGGGAAACTGTTAACTCTCGGTGTCAATTCTACATGTAGTTGAATAGCAGAGGTGGTATATGATATACTCGACAGGTTCGTTAATTAATTATTTATATATGCTTAAAGAATTTAAAGAATTTGCTGTAAAAGGGAATATGGTTGATATGGCCGTTGGGATTGTTATTGGTGCAGCATTCGGAACCATTATTAGCTCGCTGGTTGATGATATTTTAACCCCAGTGTTGTCAGGAATTTTTCATATTCCTGATTTTAGTAATTTATTTTGGCTCGTATCTGGTGAAGGGGAATTTGCATCAGTAGCTCAGGCGCGCGAGGCTGGAGCTTCGGTGATTGCCTATGGTCAATTTATTAATGCTTTGATTTCATTCTTGCTCATTGCTTGGGCATTATTTTTTGTAGTAAAGGTGATCAATCGACTGAAAAAAGAAAAAGAAGAAAAACTCGATGGTCCAGATGAGGTAGCTTTACTTACTGACATTCGAGATCTTCTTCAAAAAAAGTAACTCTTTTTTCTTACTAAAAAACATACAATAAAAACCCGCGAATCTACACGAGTTTTAAACTAAAAATTCCTCTCGACTTACCAGAGGGAATTTTTTTTGAGATGAATAACCTTAAAGGTGGTGTTTATTATCTAAACTATGACGTACCTCAGCATTCTTAATAATCTCTAAAATCTCATCGTCATCATCAGTGATAGTATACAGATCGATATCTTCTGGACTGATGGTTTCTAAACCTTCGCGCAACAGCACTTCGTGGAAGAAAGCTTCAAGGGGTTCCCAAAAGTCTTTTCCATATAGGATAATTGGTGTTGGGGGGATTTTTCCTGTTTGTTTCAGGGTCAGAATTTCAAAAAACTCATCCAGGGTCCCAAATCCACCAGGACAATAAATGTAGGCTTCAGCAGAGTATGCCAGGGTTACCTTTCGTGAATAAAAATGGTGAAAATCCAATGATTCATCAAGGTACTCATTCACCTGCTGTTCAAAAGGTAGCTCGATATTAAATCCAAGAGAGTGTCCTTTTTCAGCCTCAGACGCACCTTTATTTGCTGCCCCCATGATTCCATGACCTCCTCCAGTAACCACAGCATAATCCATGTTTGCAATTTTTTTTGCTAAAGCTTGGACTCGTTGCGCAATGTCGGTATCAAGGGGAAGTCGTGCAGACCCAAAAATAGTAATAGAACGTTGATACTGTTCCATCATGGTAAATCCACGTCGAAATTCATAATCAATGATGCACATACGCGCATCAATTACCTTATCATTGCTTGCAATACAGGTACGTGTTACCTCATCAAGTTCTCGTTTTGTGTCTTTTTTTTGTTCATGTAATGATGTCATGTTTCTATTGTATCACGTTTGATTTTTTCTTGTGATATAATTATGAGGTATGAAACATCGAAGTTTTAGGGGTTTTACCCTTATTGAATTATTGGTGGTAATTGCTATTGTCGGTGTTTTAGCAACCATTGTGATATCAAGCCTAAGTGAAAGCCGGCGTCGAGCAAATTATACTCGTATGAAAGCCGAATTTCGCCAGCTTCCCAGCCAAGCAGAACTTTACTTTCTTGAGCATAATACTTATGCACAGGTACCTGTGAGTGGCCCTTGCCCAACGAGCCCCTCTAGTAATCCTACAAATGTTTTTGAGAGTCAGCGTATGTTTGAAATTGTCGAAGGGATTGCAGACCGTATGGGAACCCAACTTGATCGTACAAACGAGGTTGCATGTATTGCTGATAACTCTTCTTTTGTTTTTTTAGCACTGAGCTATGAATATTTTGATTTAAAAAATAATGACCCTCTCTATAGTCCTGATAGAGCAGTTATTGAGGTCTCAAGTTTTGTACCCTATCCCTTAGGTTTTTGTATTGATAATGCAAGTTCCTTAGTTATGTATCAAGTTAATCTAAATAACCGCGGTTATGTTGATGAATGCTAGTTAAAGATTAAGATATGAAAAAAGTCATTACAAAAACAAGTGGGGATAATGAACTCTTCGATTCAGAAAAATTATGTGCATCCATTATTAATGTTGGGGCTTCTGAAGAATTAGCTCGTCAAATTTGCAGCATGGTTGCGGTGAGTGTTGAGTCAGGTATGACCACCGAGCAAATTTTTCGTATTACACGTAATTATATTAATGAAGTCGATGCCGGGTTGGCTGCAGTGTATAGCCTTGATCGTGGGTTATCGGCTCTTGGCCCATCTGGATTTATTTTTGAACACTACGTGTCAGCAATGTTTAGGGAAATGGGGTATGAAACAACTACTGATTTTTTTGCAAAGGGTGAAGCCATTGAGCATGAAGTCGACGTACGAGCTGCAAAAGGGAATGTTGTCTTTATTATTGAGACAAAATATCGTAATGATTATAAAAACAAAACTCACGTGAATCAGGTTATGTATGCTGATGCTCGTTTATGGGATATACGTCGTGCAGCTTGGAAAAAGGGGGATACCCGTGAATACTATCTATGGATGATCACAAATACTCAGTTTACGGACAATGCCATTAATTATGTGAGCAAACGTGACATGCAACTCATGGGTTGGGATTTTCCTCGATATATTAATCTCAAAAAAATTGCTTATGACAAGAAGCTCTATCCCATTACCGTTCTGCCATCGGTGACCAAAACTGTTTTAAAAAGGTGTGCACGTGACAATACTATTTTGGTAAAAGACCTCTTTCCTCTAACCGTTGAGGATATTCAGAAAAAGTTCAGCATTAGTGAACGTGCGGCAAAAAAAATTGAACAAGAGGTCCTTGAATTAATGTTTTAGTTTGGAAACTGGTTCAGTAACCTTGACTTTTTTGCTGGAGAATTGATAATTAATTTAAATTTTTTTTTGATTATGCCAGAAGAAGTAAAACATCTCACAGGAGAAACCACTTACTCTAGTAATTTTTTCTTGAATGCTCTTTTACATGCTTACGGGCGACCAGGAATTGAGCAAAAAGATCAAATGATTCTAGCTTTAGATAAAAAGCTGGAGAATCTTTTAAAGAAAAGAAAAAAATAGATAAAGTGATTTTGTTATTGAACCAGGTGAAGTGAAGTAGCTTGGTTTTTTTTATTCCCGAGTATACTAGTAGATATGAAATCCTGGTTTGTTACGATCATGTATATTCTCGTCATCCCGGTCACTCCCTGGTGGTTACTTGGAATTCTCTTTTTAGTACTATTTTTTACACGACCAATACACCCATTGATGTTTGTCCTTATTGCACTTATCAGCGATGCGATTCATGTCACAAATATTTCCTTAATAGGGTTGAGTCTACCTATATTTACACTGGTTGCCGTGCTATTGATTATTGGGGCTCGTGCACTACGACCCTACCTTGATACTCGTGTAGTTGTTTAAATTGATATGGCATGGTGGCGTCGAAAAAAGAAATATCATGATCATGAAATTCAGCCTGATGAGATTTTCCTTGATCAGGCAAATGTGTCGGGAATGGATCATCAGCAATTTGAAGGGGTCATTGAAAAAAGAATCTCTTTTAGAGCCTTTAGGTTTTTTTTGATTATTATTGGATTATTAATCATTGTCTTTAGTATCCAGCTTGGTCGTTTACAAATTATCCAGGGGGCAGCACTACGTGAACAATCAGAAAACAATCGCCTCCAAGAACGACCACTGTTTGCACAGCGTGGAATTATTTATGATCGACATGGGGTCGAGCTAGCATGGAATCGTGAAGATGCTGAAATAGATTTCTTGAAACGTTCGTATATGAACCAACCTGGTTTTGGACACATTTTGGGTTACGTAAATTATCCTGAAAAAGATGATAATGGTTTTTATTGGCGTTCATATAGTGAAGGCCAGGATGGTTTGGAAAAGTATTATCACGAAGACCTATCTGGAGTTAATGGACAAGAACTTTTTGAGGTGAATGCTCAGGGTGAATTAATTTCTTCATTTCGTACTGAGGAACCTCAAGATGGGGGCAATGTTACCTTATCTATCGATGCCTACATGCAAACCTTCTTGTATCAAGCTATTCGTGACCACGCACAGGAGGCGGAATTCGAGGGGGGAACAGGGATCATCATGGATGTTGATTCAGGAGAGTTATATGCACTTACCAATTACCCAGAATACGATCCTAGTATTCTTACCGAACGTGAAGATAGTGAGCAGGTAGCAGCGTATTTTGATGATCCTCAAAAACCTTTTTTGAACCGAGCAATTCAAGGATTGTATTCACCTGGTTCGACTGTAAAACCTTTTTTGGCACTTGCTGGCCTACAGGAGGGTTTGATTAGTGATCAAACCACCATTATGTCTACTGGTCGTATCGAAATTCCTAATCCATATAACCCTCAAAATGTATCAGTGTTCAGAGACTGGCGTTCAGGAGGGCATGGCCCAACGGATGTCTACCATGCCATTGCTGATTCGGTAAACACCTATTTTTATGCACTTGGTGGCGGGTATGCTAATCAACCCGGTCTTGGAATTACAAATATCGAGTCATATGTACGTTTATTCGACATTTCAGAACCAACAGGATTTTCTCTGTTGAGTGAACCTGATGGAGTAATACCAAATCCAGATTGGAAGGCTGAGGTTTTTGATGATCCTACGTGGCGCTTAGGGGACACTTATAACACCTCTATTGGTCAATTTGGATTTCAGGTAACTCCTATTCAAATGGTTCGTGCTATGGCAGCTATTGCTAACAATGGAACCCTGGTCACCCCACACCTTCAGCTCAATTTTGAAACAGAACGCCAAAATATTTTGGATATTAATAATGAACACATTGTGACCGTGCAAAGGGCCTTACGTCAAACAGTGACTGATGGTACCGCACGTATTTTGGATATTTCAGAACTTGAAATTTCAGCAAAAACAGGAACTGCCCAGGTTGGACGTAATAATGAATTTAAACACTCTTGGGTACTTGGTTTTTTTGAATTTGAAGAACGAACACTTGTGTTTGCTGTGGTTATGGAGCGCGCACCCAACACGCCCGATAATACTGGTTCAGCTGCCCGTGCCTTCCGTCTCTTCTTAGATGATTACTTGGAATATCGTGATCAACAAGGGCGTGACGAAGAGTTTCCTGAAGATATTGATCAGTTTGAGTAGCTTCGGATCAGTCAGACGAGTAACAAGATCTTTTATTAGACGATATTCTCGTATAAAAATCTAATAGAAAAAAAGGTGAATCCTTATATACTCCAGAATATATGGTTACCTTTCTGAGTCTTGAAAAGAAAGCAGAGCTCGAGCAAGAGCTCGAACATAGAAAAACAACTCAACGAAATGAAATTCTTGAGCGTCTTGAGTTTGCTAAGTCACTTGGTGACTTATCAGAAAATGCCGAGTATCACACCTCAAAAGATGATCAAGGAAAAAATGAGGCACGAATTCGTGAACTCGAACACTTGCTTAAGGAAGCACAAATTGTAGAAGCCAATAATGATGGTGTCGTTGCACTAGGCTCCCGGGTTATTGTGTTAAAAGGTGAACAGAAAAAAGAGGTTGAGTATACTATTGTCGGAGGTCAAGAAGCTGATATTTTAGCAGGGAAGATTTCATTTGAATCTCCTCTTGGACAAGCGTTGTTGGATAAAGTGACCGGTGATGTTGCGCATGTAGAAACTCCAAAAGGAATGGTTTCCTATACCATTAAGCATGTTGATTAAATATGCTATTCTAAGAAGGTGAATATACGAACCCTACGTTTTGATATCAATAATTTACTCTCTGTGGCTGGAGTCGCAGCACTTTTGTACATGGTGTTCGAGCTACGTTCGACGCTATTGATTTTGTTGGTAGCTCTTGTGATCGCGACCTTTACCGAGAGCTTCGTAAAATTAATGAAACGTATTCGTTTTCCCCGAGTGTTATCAGTAATTATTTTCTATGGACTTGTTTTTGCCTTGTTCGGAGGGGTTTTGTTCTTTTTACTCCCTGTATTTTTTGATGAGTTACGAGCCATTCAAGAGCTGTACCCAGAGATTGGGGATGCTCTGAATCAATTCTTAGGAATTGAAGAGAGTGAAGGAGGCGCGATTAGTATTATTGAACTCTTTGAATCAGGAGAAGGGGAGGTAATTGTACGAAGTATCTTGGATAACATTTCTACCCTTGCTGGGGGTGCTGTGAACTTTATTATTCTCCTTGTCGTTTCATTTTATTTATCGGTACAAGAAGGAGGTATTGAACGGTTCATTCGTATTTTAGTACCGTTGAAATTTGAAGCCTATGCTCTAGACCTATGGGCACGTACCAAGAAAAAGATCGGTTTATGGTTCAATGGGCAATTGTTTATCGCGCTTATTTTAGTGATTTTGACTTACCTTGGGTTATTGTTGTTTGGGGTACCATCTGCCTTTCTGTTGGCTCTCCTTGCAGGTTTGTTCGGGTTGATTCCTTATGGAATTTATTTAGCTACGGTTCCGGCAGTTGCTCTTGGAATTCTCGATGGGGGAATTGAGTTGGGAATTATTGTATTTATTCTCTACATGTTTATTCAACAAATCACCGATTATATTTTACAGCCAATTGTATCCCGTCGTCTTACAGGCCTTCCAACTCTGGTGGTAATTTTATCAGTAATTTTGGCGGGACGTATTGCTGGGGTTCTTGGGGTAATTATTGCGGTTCCTATGGCTGTGTTTATTTTAGAGATTGTTCATGACCGTGAATCAGAAAAGAGAGCTATTATGGCAGAGTTAGAAAAAGCCGAGAAAAAGAATCATCCAGACCCAGATGAGGATATTGATGATATTCAATATGTAAAAGAATAACTTATATGTCAGATTTTGATTACAAAAAACAATATATTACGACCACCTTACCTTACGTAAATAGTGATCCCCACGTTGGTTTTGCGATGGAAATTATTCGTGCTGACGTGTTTGCTCGTTATCGTGAGTTGCAGGGCTATGAGGTTTTTTTCAATACAGGAACTGATGAGCATGGGGTAAAAATTTATGAAAAGGCCCAAGAGCAAAATGTCCCAGTACAAGAATATGTAGATGGGTATGCAGAAAAATTCCATGGCCTTATTAACCTTTTGAATATTTCATCAGGAGTGAATTTTATCCGTACTACTGATGAAAGTCATATCAAGGCAGCTCAGGAATTTTGGCGACGTTGTGTAGAAAACGGTTACATTTACAAGGCTCGATACCAGACTAAATATTGCCCTGGATGTGAAATGGAAAAAACTGATTCAGAACTCGTCAATGGTCGCTGTCCCATTCATCCTGATATTGATCTTATTTTGATTGATGAAGAAAACTACTTCTTTAAGTTTTCTGCTTTTCAGGAGGTACTTTTAAAACTCTTTGAAGAGCGCAAAGATTTTGTAGTTCCTGATTTTCGATTTAACGAAATTAAACGTTTTGTTGAGGGTGGACTGAAGGATTTCTCCATCTCACGTTTGGCGAGCAAGATGCCATGGGGAATACCAGTTCCTGATGATGAAGACCAAGTCATGTATGTATGGTTTGATGCTTTGGTTAATTATATTTCTACACTAGGCTGGCCAGATAACTTAGAAACATTCGAGGATTTTTGGGTCCAAGGTAAACCAACTCAATATGCCGGAAAAGATAATCTCCGTCAGCAGTCAGCTATGTGGCAGGCTATGCTCCATGCAGCTGGGTTGCCATTTAGTCATCAAGTTGTCATTAATGGTTTCATTAATTCAGATGGTCAAAAGATGTCTAAGTCTCTAGGAAATGTCATTAATCCTTATGATGTTGTAAAAGAATATGGAACTGATGCTTTACGCTACTACCTCTTGCGACACATGCATTCTTTTGAAGATTCTGATATGACCATGGAAAAATTCCATGAAGCTTATAATGCTCATTTGGCTAATGGCCTAGGTAACTTGGTTCAGCGTGCCATGAAAATGATTGTCAGCTATGAAGTGGATATTGGTCACGTGAATTTTAATGATCACGATGTGGTGTTGTCTTTCCATTCCAAGAATCTAGAAAGCTTTCAATTTCATGTTGTTGTTGATGAGATTTGGCGTTTGATTGCTGACCTTGATACCTTTATTAGTGACAATGAGCCTTACAAGAAAATAAAAACAGAACCCGAAACGGCTCATAAGGATTTGCAATATGTTGCTGAGGAACTCGCTCGTCTTGCTGTGAGTCTCTATCCCATCATGCCTGAAACTGCTGCAAAGATTCAGACCTGTCTCACCGAAGTTGCGCTGCCCGAGCAGCCCTTATTTATACGAAAGGATTAAAAATTTTGACACATATCACAAGGTATTCGTAACAGAGAGTTTTACTTTTACGATGTTTCTTTTATGCTTTGACTATGGAAAATATGCGTTACATCGATACTCACTGTCATTTGAATTTTTCTGCCTATGCAGACGATAGGAAGGAAGTGGTTGCTCGTACCCTAGATCAAGGAGTCGGAGTTATCAATATTGGTACCCAACAAGACACCTCGCAGTTAGCTGTCGAAATGGCAGACCAATACCATCACATGTGGGCTATCGTTGGGCTGCACCCAATTCATACGGTCGCAAGTGTTCATGACGAGGAAGAAATAGGCACCGAAGGTGAGAGCTTTCGGTCTCGAGCTGAGGTTTTTGATCGCACTTTTTATGAGAAACTCATTCAGTCTTCATCACGTGTTGTCGGAATAGGGGAGTGTGGTTTTGATTATTACCATAATACTCCTCAGACTAAAGCAACCCAGGAACTTGCTTTTCGTGGACAGATTGAATTGGCATTAGATTATGATTTACCCATTATGCTCCACGTGCGTCCTTCTGCTGGTTCCTATGATGCCTATTTTGATACCTTAGAAATGTTACAAGGGTACAAGGAATCTCATCCTCACGGTGATCGTCTTCGCGGACAAGCTCATTTTTTTGCTGGTACTTCAGAAATTGCGCAGCGATTTGTTGATTTTGGTTTTTATATTTCGTTCACGGGAGTGATTACTTTTGTACAGGATTACGTGCCTCTTGTCGCATCGATCCCAGGGGATCGACTTCTCTCTGAAACTGATGCTCCTTACGTGAGTCCTGTACCATTTCGAGGTAAACGTAACGAAGCTCTACACGTTCGTGAGATTGTTAAAAAGATGGCTGAAATTAGGAACATTGATGAACAAGAGCTATCACAGATTCTCATATATAATGCTCAACGTTTATACGGCTTAGAAGCATAGTTTTCACATAAGATATTTTTGAATTATTGTAGGTTTTTTCTTTGAACCAATATCATATTCTGTTAAAATTTGTGTAAATTTTAAAATATCATTAATTATGAAAAAAGAATATTTGTTTTTATCACTATTATTGTTCACTATTACTTGTGTGTATGCTCAAAATTTTATTGAACATACCGAACAACGAACGATAAATAATCTTACCTATGATTATATTGTTGAATTTGATTCCGAACAAAGGAATGCAACAAATGATGGTTATATTTATAACCCGCGCTTTATTTCAGTAAGACCGATGGGGGGGACGAATATCAACTTTCAATTACTGAATCTTGAGAATATCATGCTTAAGACTGCATTAAATCAACAGGGTTTTGTAGGTGGAGTAAGAACCCAAACTGCTGAGTTGGAATATCTTGATTTAGAAACAGAGCCAGCTTTTCTCACCATTAGAACGAGCTTAAGTCTCCCTGATGATGATTTTATTTCAGTAGTATGGCGCCGTGGAATGAATGGTCCTCAAATTACCCATGATCTTCCAGATATACTAGAGGTGAATTCCAATGATCCCGCAGATGTCTTGGCTCAACTTTTTATTGATACCGGAATTATGTATTCTCATATTTATGAAACCCCGGGTTATGTGGCGGATGCCAATCCGGCACTGCGAGTTAACCCAACAGGTTTTGTTAATTACAACGAACCTGCTGTATTGGAAAACGGGAGAACATATTATTTTTCCGAAGGTTCTGCATTCCATGTAGAACCTGCAGTAGTTAATATTAATGTCCTGACTACTGTAGGTGTTGAACGTCCAGATCGGGATTTGGAAATATATCCAAACCCAAGCCATGGAGTTGTTCATGTTGGGTTTAATGGGGTAATTGAGGGATCTGTAAACGTGAACATATTTAACATGTCTGGAGGTGTAGTAAAATCATCAGAACATCAGCCTGAAAAATTGAATTCAGGTCAATCATTTACAATTGATTTAAGTTCACTTCCAACGGGTATCTATCTGATGGAAATACAATTATCAGATACAATAATTACAAAAAAAATTTTTAAAATTTAGTTTCATAGTTTATATACTCGGTATGTGTCTGTTGTTATGGCCATATCGAGTTTTTTTATTTCCCTTAATACGGTATAGAGCCTCTAATTTTCAAAATCCCTTTTTTCCTTTACATCACAACAAAAATTCGTAGTATAGTGCATTGTATGGAAGAAACCATGACGCCGAGTTCCTCACAAGGAGCATTTGCTCCGGAGCCACGCGTGTATGAGTTGGGATATCTGATTATGCCAACCGTAGACGAAGGGAACATCGAAGAAAAGCGCGATGCGCTGATGGCTCTTATTACTCAATTTCAGGGGATTACCATCGATGAAGGTAAGCCTGTACTTATTGATCTTGCCTACGATATGGAGGTGATGATTAGTAACAAAAAAAATATTTTTTCTCAAGGATACTTTGGATGGATCAAGTTTGATATGTCGCCAACCGTACTTGAGGCATTACAAAAAGAAGTTGAATCAACAGATTTTCTTATTAGATTTTTGTTGATTAAGACAGTTCGTGAGAATACTGTTACTTCTGATCAACCATTTCGTGTTGCTCAGACCGGTACTCGAGCAAGTGTTTCAGATGAGGATGTAATAACCCAGGGTGATGATTTCACCGTTGTTGAGGGAATTGGTCCAGTTATTGATGAAGCATTACACCATGCAGGAATTCAATCCTACGCTGAACTTGCTGATAGTTCTGAGTCAGAACTTGAGGGTATTGTAAAAGGTATTGCAGGAAATCATCCAGTCGGAACCTGGACAGAACAAGCTGCATTGGCAGCTGCAGAAAAATGGGATGATCTTGATGCTTTAAAAGAACGTTTGAATCGAGGTGTAGAAGTCGATACCCCAGAAGAATCAGTTGAAATAGATACTGAAAAAGAAGACGAATAATCGTCACATCACTTTATTTTTAATTCAGATAACGATACTATGGTACCAATCATTAGTTATTCGTTGTTTAATTTATTTACATTATTATGCTCAACAAAGCCATTATTGCAGGAAACCTTACTCGCGATCCAGAATTGAAAACTCTTCCATCAGGAATTAAGGTAGCAAATTTTTCAATTGCTACGAATCGTGTATGGAGTGATTCATCAGGGCAACGACAAGAGGCCGTTGATTACCACAATATTGTTGTGTTTGGTCGACAAGCTGAAACTTCTGCACAGTATCTTCGTAAGGGAGCGATGGCTATTGTTGAGGGTCGCTTACAAACCCGCTCTTGGGATGATCAAGAAAGTGGAAAAAAGATGTACCGTACTGAGGTAGTTGCTGATCGTGTTCAATTTGGGCCACGCTCTGCAGGTATATCTAATAGTACTCCTTCGGGAACTTCTGGACAGGTAGAACACCCAGTATCTGCACCAAGCACAAGCACGGCTGCACCAAGCACCGTGGTACCTTCAGCTGATAGTATTGAATATCCAGAGGAAGATATTAACCCAGAAGATATTCCTTTCTAAATTCTTAGTGAACGATCTAATACCAATCTTATTATGAAACAACAGTGTTACTTTAAACAAAACAATATCAAGCATATTGACTACAAAGATGCCGAGCTTCTGAAAAAGTTTCTGACTCCTAATGCACGTATTATGGGGCGAAAGCGAACAGGAACTTCAGCAAAGTCACAACGACAGCTTGCAAATGCAATCAAACGAGCACGATTTATGGGACTCCTTCCATACATCCGTAGCTAACAAAAATCCTTCATATGTGTGAGGGATTTTAGCATGTATGATAGATCATATTTCTTGATAGATGTATTAAAAAACTCATTCCAATAGAGATGAGTTTTATAAGAATTGAAAAGATTATTTTTTCTTTACTCGTTCGGTGTAATTGCCGGTTTCGGTATTCACGGCAATAATGTCACCTATTTCGATAAAGAGAGGAGCGGTTACCTTGGCACCACTTGCTAGGGTTACGAGTTTGTCACCCCCGGTTGCTGTATTTCCCTTGATTGATGGGGGGGCCTCAACGACCTCCATTTCAATTTTTATAGGGAGTTTGATTCCAATAATTTGATCATCACCCTCGCGATCGGTATATACCAGAGCTTCTACTTTTGATCCTGACATGAGGTAGATAACTTGATCACCAAGTTGGGTTTCAGATAGTGGAAATCGATCTGATTTATCTCCATCAGTATGAAACCAATACTCACCTTTTTTTTCATAGATATAGATAATATTTTTGCGACTAATATCAGCCTCATGAACAGTGTCTGAAACATGAAAGGTGTGTTCAACAACACGACCATTTATGAGTGATTTTAGTTTTGTTTTGTTTACTGGCTTATTTGCTTGTTTTCGTGAGACCTGTGAGGTAATCACTTCATATGGGTCTCCGTCTAATACAATATACTTTCGTTCTTTAATCTCGTTATAATTCAACATAAAGTTACTCTAGCTCATGCTTGTGCAGAAGGCAAGAAAAAAGCTTACGCAAATTATTTTATACGTAAGCTTTCTTCTTTTGTTTATTTCTCCATTTTATTCTAGAAATTTTGTTTTGAGTGATGCGAAATAGATTTTCACTTATCCTTATTATCTTTTTATAAAGAATGAATAGAATAGGTACCAAAAGTATTGCACACCAAGAATTAATTCCTAATAAAATCGTAATTTGTATAGGTATAACGATGAATCCTATAATCAGCAGATTTAATAGTATCAATATGATCAAAACAAATAGAGTCCATGCTAGAACTGGAGTTGGTATGCTTTTAAATATTTTTTTCACGAGTTAGAGTATTTTTCTTCACCCTACTTTAGTTTTTAGATACAGTCAAGAATACGTAAACGCAGTTCCTTCACCCCCCTAAACACAGACAGTTCAATATGAGCAAGCACAGTTACTGTGGTTCCTACTTCTAATGCTTTACTAAAATCTGAAGAGGTCTTAAAAAATGCAATACCATCGCGCCTCGTACCTTCGTGGCTAACGGTAATACGCAGGTGGTTTTTTTCCTTACCAAACATGTTAATTTCATCAATGTGCACATGGTTGAATTGAAAGAGGGGTTTTGAGTTTCCTATACCAAAGGGGGCAAGCTCCCGAATTTCTCGGTAAGTATTTATGGTAACCTGACTGAGACTGAGGTGTAGGTCAGCTTTTGATGCTCTATCTACTTCTTTCTCATTTTTTTTAATTCGAGGTAGTGCTTCTATCAGCAGAGAAGATAGTGTGTGGACGGCTTCTTTGCTGCAACTAAAACCACCGGCTCCTTCATGCCCTCCAAATTGGGTAAAGGTACCTGAGGGAAGGGTGTTCATTAGCGCTACTAAATCAATACCAGGCAGACTACGACACGACCCCTTTACTTCGCCGCCCTCAATGGTCCATACAAAACTTGGCACCTGATAGTGTTCAGTAATTTTAGAAGCCACCAAACCAAGGATACCTAAATGCCAGTCTGGGTGACCAATAACAATAATTTCTGCATCCTTTCGTTGATTGAGCTCGCTGTGAACTTGTTTCATATTTTGGGCTACTATTTTTTTGCGTTCAGTATTTAATTTTTCCAGGTGTGTATAGGATTCTCGAGCGCTAGCCTCATCTGAGGCTCGTAAGAGAGCTAAGGCATCTTCTGGATGACTCATACGTGAGGCAGCATTAATTTTTGGTGTCATAGAAAAAGCTAGATCATCCTCGGTCATATAGTAAGGATTAATCCCAGATTTTATCATGAGTGTGTGAAGTCCTTTTCGGCGTGTTTTTGCCAAGACCTTCATACCATACCAGGCAAATAGTCGATTTTCATCCAGCAGAGGGACCATGTCTGAAATCGTTGCCAAACCGACAAGGTCCAGGAGCCATTTCTCCCATCCTTCATGTACTTTATATATCTCTCGATATTTAGAAAGGAAGGCCTGTATTACCTTAAAGATGACTCCCGATCCACAGAGCATGGGGTCGGGATAGGAGCATGCTGATTGTTTAGGGTTTACAATAAGTGCATCTGGAAGCCATTCCTTTCCTGCCTTGTCATTAATAGCTTCATGGTGATCGGTGATGATGAGTTCCATCTCATTATCCTTTGACCATTTGACTGCATCGTGAGCCGTGATCCCTACATCAATGGTTATGACCAGGTTGGTACCTTTGGCTTTAATTTTTTTCAGTGCATCAATATGAATTCCATACCCTTCATCATGTCGGTGGGGAAGATAGATGTCATAATTATCATGACTAACGATATCAAAAAAAGAGGCTAGAATAGCTGCTCCTGGAATTCCATCTGCATCATAGTCAGCATAAATAGTGATGACTTCTCGGTTATCAATTGCATGTTTCAAACGCTCTACCAATGTACCCATATTGTGCATTAAAAAAGGGTCGTGATAGTGCTCCCACACAGGATTCACAAATTCTTCACGCTGTTTTTCTGTTATTATTCCACGTTGCTCAAGGAGTTGATCACGAATCATAGACATAGGCTCGAGCATACCATATCACTACGTTAAAAAGAAAACCGGGTAGAACCCGGAGTGTTTTTTACCTGATGTCGCACAGCCTTTTTATTTCTTGTTGTATGTTTTCTATATTGCTTAATTCAATTTTTTCTATGGAATTCCATGTTTCTACTAACTTTTCTGAATTAGTAAAAAATGAACATAGTTCCACAAAAGCTTCCTCATCAAGAAGTCCATTTTTCCAAGATTTCATGACCATCATTGCTTTGGGTATATAAATCTTAGATATTTCTTCAGCTCTTTTTTGAAATACTAATCTGATATACCCCTGATCTAATCTTAGTGATAGATCATGGTTTGTTAAAAAATCATCTAACTCACTGTTTAACCCCTCTAAGATAATTAATAGATCTATAGCCTTTTCTTGCAGACAACATTTTTTTTTATTTTCTCCCATCACTGTATTTTATTTAATTGTTCGAACTACCAATATAACACAATTTTATTTCTAGCATATTTTTCTTTATTAGATTTGTGCAATGCATCAAAAGATATTTGTTGTGATAGCGGTAAATTTTTTAATTGGAGTAATGTTTCACTCAGTTGTTCAAACGATAGATTGGAGTCTTGTGCTGATTTTATTTTCATTGTTTACCACCTTAATGCTAGTTTTTGTCTTACAAAGATACACAAAAAAAATGGCAATTTTTGGATTGCTCGGCATGCTTTCACTTTTTCTTGGGGTGATGCGTTTTCACATCAGTATCAACCAGCACCAACAGGATCTTGATTATTTTGCCGAACAGGGAACCACTCTTGTCTTGCTGGGTCGCATTGTTGATGAGCCAATTACCGGCCGTCATAGTACAAAAATGATAGTACACGTGCAAAGAATAGGGATTGATCAACAATGGTATCTAATTAATCAAAAAATACGTGTCAACACCAGTCCTTATCAGTCTTGGTCATACCTTGATCCAGTCCAAATAACGGGGGTGGTGAGTAAACCAGAACCTTTTGAAACTGATCAGGGGCGTACCTTTCACTACAATCGATTTTTACAAAAAGATGGTATTTTTTATACGGTATCTCGTGCGCAAATAGAACCGGCATTTCAACACCATCTTTCTTACCTCTCTCAACCCACTTTTATACAAAAAATCACAGCGCAACTCTATTTTTTAAAAAACAAGTTTCTTGATACCTCTGCTCGGTTTTTACCTGAACCTGAATCAGGTCTTCTTGCTGGAATATTATTTGGTAAAGAAGGAGCCCTTGCTGAACCCTAT
Organism: Metis holothuriae; assembly: GCA_028566655.1. Lineage (NCBI taxonomy): Eukaryota > Metazoa > Arthropoda > Copepoda > Harpacticoida > Metidae > Metis > Metis holothuriae. Next base: position 19,068 of record JAOXNJ010133206.1, read on the forward strand.
GTACAAATGTTTAGGGCAACCGGATTAATGCATATTGTAGTGTTGTCGGGATACAATGTGTCTTTGGTTATTGCGTTGTTTCTTATTCTACTTAAACCCTTTTCTCGAACTGTACAAGGAGTGGCAGCGGTGCTTGGTATTATCGCCTTTGCGCTCCTTGTTGGTGCAGGCCCAACGGTTGTGAGAGCTTCTATTATGGCATTGTTTTTAGTGCTGGCGAGGGTAATTCATCGACCGTACGTAGTAGAGCGATCACTACTCTTGGCACTGGTTATTATGGTGATCATTAATCCATGGATCCTTGTATTTGACTTGTCGTTTCAGCTTTCATTCCTGGCTACCTATGGGCTTCTGAAATTTTCACCCATCGTAGAATCATGGTGTCAATGGATTCCTCGTTTTTTGGAATTTAGAGAATCGGCTGTAGCAACCTTGTCGGCTCAGATTATTGTTTCACCACTTATTTTGTATCAGATCGGCGAATTTTCTTTAATTGCTCCTGTAGTGAATGTTCTCGTACTTTTTGCTGTGCCATGGGGAATGTTGTTTGGTTTTGTTGGAGGATTGATTGCTATGTTCTTTCCATCATTAGGTGTTGTTGCTCTATTTCCGGCGTATGCATGTCTTAAATATATGATGATCGTTGTCGAGTACAGCACCCATATTCCATATGCATCAGTGAGCGTACCTGCTTTTCATATCTCTCTTATGTTTTTGGTGTACACTGTCTTGGCTTGGTGGTTGTGGATCTATCTTCCGAAAAAATCCTCTTAGATTTTGTTTAGATTCCCTGAGGTTGTCGGAAAATATAACATGAAAATATGTTAAGATACTTCCATGAACAAAAAGATCATCACCATTGCCGGAAAACTTGGAAGTGGAAAGAGTAGTACTGCGAAAAAAATTGCAACTATGTTGAACCTAACTCATTTTTCTTCTGGAGATTTTTTACGTCAGGCTGCAGAACAACGTGGTATTACTATTAAAGAATTAATGTTATTGGCTGAAACAAATCCAGAAATTGATCATGAAATTGATGGTATTTTGAAAGACAAGGCAAATGATCAAAACCTTATCATTGATTCACGCCTAGCCTTTCATTGGATCCCAGAATCATTTAAGGTGTATCTAGAAGTCGACCCAGATGTCGCTGCTCAGCGTATGTTCTATGACCTTGAGACCAACGAAAGTCGCCAGCGCAGCGAACATACTGTGAGCATTGAGGAAATGAAAAAGAACATGATCGAACGTCATCAGAGTGATATTCGGCGATATGAAAAACTTTACAGCATCAACCATACTGATCACACTCATTTTGATCTGGTGATTGATACCGGTAAACCGGAAAATAATCTTGAATCAGTGGTGAATCAAGTTATCCAGGGATACTTACAACATATTGACCAAAGTTAAGATTTTTAGTTAAAAACTACCTTCAATATATTAAGAAGGTTTTTTAATAGGGGTTACTAGGACAGCTTCATCCCAGAGGGTTTTTATTTTTAACTCATAAAAGTTTGATATTTTCTATTACATGTCACGGTCGCTGATATTTGGATTTGTTACGCTGCTATTATTGAGTCTAGGAATATTTTTACTTGCGAAGAGTTTTAGTCATCGACATCAACTCGAAATGGTGATGTTGGACGTAGGGCAGGGGGATGCAACCTTAATCACGACCGTAACTGGCAAGCAGGTACTTATTGATGGTGGTAAATACCCTGATTTGGTGCATCGTTTGAGTGAATATATTCCTTTTTATGATCGTTCCATTGATATCGTTATTGCAACCCACCCAGATTTGGATCACATTGGTGGCTTGGAACCAGTGATCGAGCGATTTAATGTTGATACTTTTATACACTCTGGTTTACTCGCTGGAGTTGATGCTTACGAATCATTGGCAACCACAGTGATCAAATCTGATATGCACGTTATATCTGCCCAAGCAGGACAAATTATTGAGCTTGATGAATATACCCAGCTTCAGATTTTGTTTCCGTATCGAGGATTTGATTCCTTGGATTCTAATGAGCATTCAATAGTGTTACGTGTCGTCTATGGAGATACCGCAGCCTTACTGACGGGAGACGCAAGCTTGTTCAATGAGCATGAATTAGTAGCCATGTATGGTGATGATCTACAATCACAAATATTAAAGCTCGGACACCACGGATCACGTACCTCCACCAGTTCAAACCTTCTTGAAACCGTGCAGGCAGAAACCGCCCTAGTATCAGCAGGATGTGATAATTCATTTGGACACCCTCATCCCGAGGTGGTTGATAGGG
>JAOXNJ010133207.1:0-11167 GCA_028566655.1 Metis holothuriae
GGCTCATCAGGAACTTGCACATAGCCTGAATCTCTTAAGTGCTTCAGAACTTGGACTGAAGTAACTCTTTTCTGCTTTCGATTGGCATCCTGAATGAACCTGAGTTGAGAAAATAATACGTATTTGGTCTTAAAAAAAGGCTTTTTGACAAAAAAGTTATAAAATGATAAGGCTCTGCTTGGAAAATTGTTAAAAAAATTTCTTGTTGATTTCTTAAATTTTAGATAATGGGTTAAGTACTGAAAGACGCTCTTCTTGGCTGCTTTAGTTGTTGGAATTGATGTCAGCCTTCTTGGAGGGTGCGGTGCTGTAGCTCCCCAGGATTGGCGAGGAAAACGAAGCTCTCCTTGAATCCATCTACTGTGAACTTCCTCCACAGTTCTCCTTGTACAACCAAACTCTAAGGCCACCTGAGTCTACTCGTACCAATAAAAAAGTAAATGCAAATTTATGAAAATACGTGACACAATTTTGTCTTGTTTTTTTTTGTCTTTAGTTTGCATTGTATAGCTTACGTAGAGGTCTGTCTTCTGAATGGCAGCTAGTTCGGGATTCATTAGCCGTTGATGAGCAATGCTGGAAAGAAGATGTAGCAGTCTCAGGTGTTCCTCATGTGTCAATGCATTCCTCCCTAGGAGAATCGATAACTCATCTCTCATTACTTCCATCTCATCTGGATGACGAGAAGGTCTTGATCTTGGTCTGAGATCACTTGGTGCACTGACTCGAGTGGCTGCACGCCTGCGGATCCTTCTATGAGGAGCCATTGCAAAGGCGATGAAAGATATGTGTCCTAACTTTAAGTTTCGATAGCAGTGCAATTTCAGCAACATTGGCAACATTGCATGACCAAAAAGCAAGGCTCATGTGAGGCAATATTTACTCTCTCATCACTAGGCATCAAAAAATTATGGAAAATTTTAGCAAAATCATTTTTGGGGGATCCAATCTAAAAATAAAATTGGTTCTAAATGGTGAAATAATCATTTAGAGTTAACCATGCAATGACAGTAAAATATCCATGTCCCTTCGAGGAGGGGCGAGACTTGTTCTCGCGCTCAGGACCAGGATGTTTAACTCATCATATTTATAATTAGTTAAATGCCAAAATTAACCAAAAAATGTTGGCTTTATGTGGTTGAAAGTATAACCAGAGTTTTTAAAATTGAAAAAGTGAAAATTTTCTAGATACATCCCACCTTTGCTTAATGTAACATTCCATTTCGTACTGAACCTAAAATTTGGAGGAAATGCTACCAGATTTTTGGGTGCTTTTCAAGCCAATGTTTAGTGCTTGTGCAAATGTATAGCACTTGTTCAGTTCAATTTGAAAAGCTAAATAGTTTTTGCAAAAGTTGTTTGACAATCGCCATATGTGAGCTAATTGCTTGACTCGATTTCGACTCGTGACAAGACATCTAAGCATTCATGGCTTAGCTTTGACTTGACTAAAATTTGAATTTTTTAACAAATTTTCAAGCAAATTGAGCATCTTGTTTTCCCTTAGATGGCTAAATTATTCTAAAACTGTGAGTTCCCATTAAATATCTGTCACTTAAGTGATTTATCGAAGAAATCCAGCATGGTCCAGTCCTCTACCGAGGCAAATAAAGACATACATACATACATTTATCGTACAAAAGAACTTCTTTCTTACTTCTTTAAAAATTCTTTTGAATGGACTTGCTTGAGTCTTTTATTTTTGGGAAACCTATTTTTCTCCCATAAGGGGCTAAGAAACTTAATTTTTTTTTACATACTTCAATTTTAGAGTATTCTAAGTTATTCCCAGGTCTTCCAATACCTAATTAAGTCTACTTTACTCGAAAATCAAGATCTTTCAAAATCATCTCTCTTTTTATTTCACTATACGTATATGTTAAATATTGAATTTTACTATGTATTACGAATTTGACTATGTTAAAAACAAATTGGGCCATTGTTGGTCTTTTCTTCAAAAGGAACCAAAAAAGGACATTTTAAGAATATTTCTTTTAATAAAATCCAACTCCTCAATTTCGGGTCGATTTCTCGTGCAGATCTACAAAAATTGGTACTAAAACTGGCTGAAAATTGGCCCAAACTAGTGGTGGATTCGAGCTGTGGCTCGGCTCGTGAAACTCGAGCTAGCTCGAGCTGAAGCCCAGCTTGCCAGCTCGCGAGCTGAGCCTTGGCTCGCAAGCCAGAGCAAACGAGCCAAAACCTTTCTTTCTAAGGGAGAGCTAAGTTCGAGCTCGGCTCGAGTTGGGAGAGCTGAGCTGGAGCTCGGCTCGAGCCGAAAATTTTTGGCTCGATCCACCACTAGCCAAAACCATAGCATGGATGGCGCCTAACAAACCTTTAAGCATTGTATTGGCTTATGTAGAGGGGCCCGGCAATGACACTATTGCCGAAGTCTTTATCAACAAAATTTAACAAATTTAGAAGAATTTTTACGAATTTTCAAGCAAATTTAGGGTCTTGTTCAACATATTTTTTTAGCAAAATTTCTGTAGAAGTCTTTTTAAGGTCTCGTGCATAGGATAGGAGCTAGAGGTGGACTCGAACTATAGTTTGGTTTAATAGTTCGAACTCTTGAAGACTTCCTCAATTCGAACTGGCAAAAATTTTGAAAATTTTGGGTTTGAACTGGGTTTTGAGTTCGGTTTGCAGCGTTCCTATTTACTTGGACAGCTTGGACTACAGAACAATATTTTATGTATGTATTGTATGTTAAACACCAAAGGTTTATATAGAATAAGTGATTTTTGAATTACAGCTGCATCAAATTAAAAACAGATACGTCTCGCAAAACAGCAACACATTCCAACATCAAGAATGAGCAATTTCAAAGTAGCAAATTCGAAGTTCTTCATAAATTACAATAATGTAAACATGATTTTTTAGTCAAATTACAGAAATTTATAAAAAAAAAAAAACATTATAATAAGAATACAAAGCCAAAGATTGCCAACGTTGCTGACCTTTGATGTGTGTGTGGTATCGATCACAGCAAAATGTGGGCGACGATTGATGCTTGAGTGAGATGCAAATTTTGGCGAGAAAAATGAAAAAAAATTGTTGCAATTTCGATTGTGCTTGCCAACATGGTCGCATACATACTCCAGTACGAGTGTTTACTGCTACACGGCGACTTTTTTCATTCATATCATGAGAATGGTCAAGTTTAGAGTAATTTTGCAATAATGAATAATGAAAGAGGGCGCAAAGTTCTATTTGTGAATGAATTTTTATTCAAAAACTCGGTCGTCACAAAATCTGCAGGCCTAAACACCCTTCGGACGCGTCCACCACTGTAAGTATTATGTTAAGGGGAAAAAGTTCTTCTTACTGTATCTAGTAATGTATTTAGTATCTTTTACCTATTTCCTCCTATTTTTTCGTGTTTTTTACATTATTCTTGTTTTCCTTGTGGTATTTTTTTATTTGCATTGTATAAGTACAAGAGTGCATTAATTCCTTTTTTAGTCGTGCTTTATTTCATCTAAGCAATAGCATTTTACTGTGAAGTACTATAGAGGGAGTCGAGGTTGCGTGAGATCTGTGAAAAGTTCCGAACACGTACGTACAGTATATTGAAGTAATAAGCTCTTAATAATTGTAGAGGGAATTGCAATTAATCGGTGAATTTTTATGAAAAAATTAATCAAAGTGAACTAGAACTCAATTCCTAATTAATTAGTTAATTGTTTTAGTTAATGTAGTATTACGTTAATGCATTTTCATCATAATTATTGTAGATCAATAAATAAAGAGGAAATAAAAAGTTATAAATCACTTTGCTGCAAGTCAATTGCTTAATAAATATATCATTGCCATGAATTAAAGTCGAGTCGCAATAATTGACCTTGAAAACTTGTAAATGACCCCCTCATTAATAATGAGTGAGTCAAAAGCCCAAAATAAATTATTAAGACAAACCTGACGATTGTGCCACCCCTGACAAGAGATGGCGTTAATTGTCGTCATTAACATCAGGGTTGCCATAATTGGACACCGGACCAATAACGTCAAAGTTTTGGAACAAAGTACTTTACTAAAAAATAGTTTTAGTAAAAAAGTTACTTTATGTAGAATTAAAGATAATTTTATGGGTTTTGTAGTGTAACGATGATTGGCAGGCGTCGCTGACCACCTGCTCATAAAGCAGAGAGAGAGAGCAATGAATGCTTTTGTCCAAGCACTCACTAATTGTTGTAGTGGAGGATGCAGTTGAATGGTCGACTTCCCCTTTCGTGTCCTCTAGTCCAATTGACCATAGACACCCACAAAAATAAACCACCTTAAAATTATGCCACACTAATTAGTCATTTATCTTAATTAGACGCTTAATTAGGTTGTTAATTAGGTTTTTAATTGATTAAAAACAACAAATCTTATAATCTAATTACTTATAATGTACTTACATTGTTTTAGTACAGGTTTAGTACTAAATTGCATTTTTGCTTTTGACATTAAATCCTGCACATAAATCCTATAATTCGATGAATGATTGATGAAAAGTGACATCTGCTAAATTCTATCAAAAAAACATGTTACTTATATTATTATGATCTAGTATTGTATATCTCTCTACATTAATAATGAAATTACAATTGGTCCATGTAGTAAAAAAGGGATAAAAAATATTTGCACTAAACTTTTCCTTTCTCTTTTATTGAAAAGCAAAAAAAGCGTTATTTCAGAGCAAAAAAAACGCTAAAAAAGTCAAAATTTTATTTAATAAAAAGCAAGAAAAGTACAAACATCTCTTTTTTATTTACTGCTTTACTACATTACTCTTTATTATGAAAAAAATTGTTTGATTCAGAGATGACAAATGTTGGCCTAAAAGTTTTTCTTCTTTTTTTTTTTATCCATTTTCTTCTTTTTTTGCTCTTCTCTTCCTTTTTCTAAGCTTTTAATACATTTATTCTACATGTTTTTTTTACTTGAAATTGTAAAGAAAAAAGCCAAAAAAATGACTTTTTTTGTTGCGGTTAACAATATACTGAGATATTCAATATTTTTGTACAATAAACATACGTAGTTGACAGTAAATCCTTTCAAATCTTTATGTTATAACGACTCTCAATCAATGTTATATACTATAGCCAAACTGTACTAAAACGTCTTTTCAAAATAATAATTTAAATAAAATTGGAAATTTTTATATTAATTGTCAAAAAAACCTCTTAATAAATATCCATGATTAAAACAAATTCACATCTACCGTATAGTAAAGGAACTGCATTTGATGGATAGTAAAGAAGAGTTTTGTAGTAGGTCGTTAAAGTGGCATTAATAAAGTATTCAGTGTTTTTTCTTCCCTTTTTTTTACAAGGCCATAAAACTTTGGTCAGTCGATTTTGACCGTGTTCAACGTCGTGGTCGGCCGTTGCCTCCACTTCAGGCACGCCTTTTTTTATGCACCGGCGATGTGAACGCCTCAGTCGGTGCACCGGCCGCCACTCAGACAGAACGTCAATTAATCAAAATTTGACCTTAATAAAAGTTGTTCAACTTAAAATTCTCTACAAAATTTATTAATAACGTTTATGCGATTTCGTGCTGCCAGCACGCTAAACTGGTCACTTACTAAGTCGCCTTACTCTTCAGCATCCCCAGTACAAAGTACTATTGAAGGAGGAGAAGAGAACTGCTTTAAGTGGTTAAATAAGGCTCCGGGAAACTTTTTTACTAATGAAGACGTGTTCGACACGTTAAAATTGACTTTTTTGATATATTTCGTACATGTGAAAAACTTGATAATTAAGTGATTGATTGATTGATTGGTCCACGACGTTGGAGTGGCAGTGCTCGGCCGCCGCCATGGCGGCCATGGGCATCGACTTCTCTTACAGCGCTCATCATCAAGTAGGGGATAATTACTTAATTATTTAATTAAGTGCCTAATTAGCTCATTAATTCACCTATTTATCCTCAATTTACATTAGTCATTAGTACTCGTATGTAAGCAGCCAGTCCATCATCAAAATCCCCTAGAACCTCTATAATATCCATTGTTGTAGCCAAACCATTAGTCAAACATTATATAGGTCATTAACTCATTATTATATTTATAAAAGTCACTAAAAAGTCATTTAAAACTGCTTAATTAAGTCATTAAGTCATTAAAGTAATTAATTAAAGTAATGATGTAATAGCCTCGGTTAACGACGATGGACACGGGCCCGGAGATGTCGATGGGCACGGTCGACAATTGCAACTCCAATCCGCCCATTGCACATTGGGTCTCGCAATACATGTCTTACATGTGGCCTGAGGTCGGTCAAAACATATTCTACATTAACATTTTACATAGATGAAGTGTCACTCATTGTTGATTGATTGATTGATTTTGATTGATTGATTGATTGATTGATTGATTAAGTGCATCCTTTTTGACTAATCACGTACATAACGATTGATGAAGACGTTCTTTTTTTAAGTATACATTTATTCCTCTCAAGTGAAATTATGATACATTTCATCAACGTACGATTTGATAAGGTTTATCACTTTTCTTTTCAATGACCTTGACACAATAAAGAATGGAAAGAGACACAAAAACATTACAGTACTTTATACACAATAATAATAAGTACTACTTATAATTAACAAAGGTAAAGAAACATTTATCTAGGCACTTGTAAGTGAAACACTTCTGTAAATAAGATGGAAAGTGAAGTAAATACTCATCACAAAGAAATAGATTGGAAGTCGCAAAAAAGAGGGGGAAAAAAGAGGAAAAAAAAGTTGCAACTTTTTAGTAGTTAGTCGCAAAATCCAAAGTCATTCCACAGTAGACTGACTTGTGACCAGACAATGTGACACATTTTAGAGTACAGAAATTTGAAGATGCACCCGATCGATCGGGTGCAATTCGTTCGTTTCTTGTCACAAATGCAGACGGCGGCTTTAAACAAGTTCATCCTTTATATAAAACTCCTTTATAGTACATAACTACTTACTTATTAATTGCATAATAACAATAAACGTCATACTCGTCCTACACGTCCTAGACGTCATACTCGTTCCACTCCTTCTAGACCTTGCACAAGTAGTTGTCGTTGCAGACGTAGTCGCTGTTGTTGTTGTTGTTGTTGTTGGGGTCGGGGTCGTCGCTCCCGTCTGCGTGGGACCGGTCCTCCTCGTTCCTCTACATAATCGTCGTAACTGCCCTGGCAAACATCAATTAATCATGGAGACTTGGCAAGAAGCCACAACACAACACATGTACGTAGTTCTCAGTCAGTGATCAGGTTCGAAAAAAGCTCATTGTCTGCTCAATTGGAGGTTCTGACTTTACTTGAAGATTATAGTAAAGAGTTTTTGTTAAGATGTAATTAATGATTCTTAACTAATGATTCTTAACTAATTATTATGCTTAAATTAATTATGCTCTTTTTAGGCTTTTTTCTAATTATTGACTTCTATTACTACTTTTACTTCAACTGCTGCAACTTCTACTTCTACTAACTGCTCCTTCTACTACTACGTTTACTTCACTTGCTACTACTACTACTTCTACTACTACGTTTACTTCAACTGCAACTTTTCTTCTTCTTCTACTTATACTGCAACTTTTACTTCTTCTTCTACTTCTACTTCTACTTTTACTTCAACTGCAACTTTTCTTCTTCATCTTCTTCTTTTACTACTTCTACTACTACTACTCAACTACTAACATCTACTACCTCAATCTCTTACTACTACATCTAAGCATATTAACTACTAACTACTACTTGTCTACTAATGTAAGTCTATGACTTGGACAGTTAATTGTGATTGCCTTGGGGGCCAAGAGATTGTGGGTCGATTGTTCTTTCGAATCTCTTGTCTTGGGGCCATTGTGATCGAACTTCATTTTATTTAGATCTTTAAAGAACCTCTGCAACCTTTAAAGATTGTCTTCACATCCTATCAACTTTGGCATTAATAAAGACTTATAAATATTGTGCATTTTGACTACTTCTACTACTACTATTAGTCTATTATTGTTAGTCTATTAATTATTAACATTATTAACTACGAGGATTAAACTTATGTTAACATTATACTTTCTATTATTGCTTCTTCTAAGAATAAATTATTAAGCATTTATTAAGAAATTATTAGTAATGAATTAGAAAATTATTAAAAATTCTTTATAAAAATATTAGTAATTCATTAAAAATTGTCAAAAAAACATATGAAAAAATGGACAAAATATAAATATAAAGTGTAATAAAGCACATGTACTAATTGCTAGCTAGGAATAAGTAGGTAGTGTTGTGACATTGACCCCAATAAAAGAAGAATGGAGAGTGACTCACTCACTCACTCACTACTACTGCAAAAAATAATGCAATATAAAAGCACTTTTTGAGTAGTAGTTAGTAGTGAGAAAAGTTTTATTTACCGACAAGGACCAAAGAAAAAAGAGCAATAGTAGTACTACAAATATGTAGAAAAAGATCTACTACTACTACTGTATAACGACTACTACTACAACGACGACTACTACTTATTGTATAAGACTTTTTTACTTGGAGTCTACATAAAAAGTCAGTAGTATGTACTGTAATGCACCGACAATAAGAAGTAAGTAGTAGAAGAAGATAGTACAGTAGTCGTAGCTAGTAGTCAAAAAGAAAAAGATAGATAGTCTTTATTGTGTAGTCGGTCACTGGGTCACTAAGTCACATGTAAGTACTTGCGGAAGTCTTTATCAAAGTCTATTTGCTACTTTTTCAACCACTTTTTTATACTTATTAGAGTAGTAGAAGTAGCAGTAGTCGTTAAACAAAGTGCTAAATCTACTACTTCAATGCTTTAATAGTATAGTTAGTAATGACAGTAAAGTAGTTAAAAGGTGGTGAGGGAGGGAGGGGACTTGAATTATGAGCGCAAAAAACGCTAACTACATTGTAGCTAGTAATAGTTAAATACGGCTATTTAGTGCTACATAAAGCAAGTAATAAGTAGTACATATAAGAAGAAATTGTTGGGCACGAGTCGAAATGAATGTGTTTGTACTTGCAATTTATGAGATGGCCCCTTAACAGTCCATTCAAACTATTATATACTTCTTATTTAACAATATGTCTACTTACATTATATAGCAAGTGGTTTATTTAGTAGGTGCTTTATTCAACAAGTGCTCAGCATGAGAATATACATGTCTATTAAAATGTTACTAATACGATTTATAGTAGTAAAGTTGATTCTTATATGGCTTTAATGTGGACTTTATGGAGTGATTGATGGATGGACTTTTAAATGAGTGATTGGAATTTAATTGATTGATGTTATGGGATTGATTGATTGATTGATTGATTTAGGAGTTTTTTTGCATTGATTGATTGATTGATTGATGACAAGAACTTACACAATGTCTTTATTCCATATATGACTAGAGAGAGGACTGCGTTCAAATTTTCTGCTAATTGTCTTTGTTGCGACAAGTTTTTCAAAATTAATCTATTAAAAATCTCAAAAATCAAATTAAAAAATATAAATTAAACACTTTTTTTTGTTTGTTCTCCTTGCAGTCGAAGATGGGCGCCATGGGCGTGGACAACCACGCCACCCCCGTCTCCCACCCTCATCCCATGCACAAGAGTGGTGAGTCCATCATCAATAATAAAATTTGATCATTTTTTGAAAAAAAATAAAAAAACATATAACATTTTATCCAAAAAAATCACAAAAAAATCACAAAAACCACAATAGACCATTAGTAAAGCCCTGGATCGGATTCACAGACAATTGTATGGCAATCACCAAGCCATGATTACTTCACACATTAACTAAGGACCAGCTGAAACAATGAGTTTAACACACGTTGAACACTACCTACTCTATTTACTAGCCTCTTTATTTAGTCTACTATAAATAACTATTGTGATAAACACAAATTAGACCAAAAAAAAGAGACAAAAAAAGACAGTGGCCCCACAATAATATGTAACAAAAAAAACGAGACTGTACGGTCGTCGTTTTTTTCAAGGTCAGACGTCTGAGCCGCGGAGAGAGAGATGAGTGTAAACACAGCCTTAAAACTCTTAGTTCTTTGTTTTTTGGCGGCAACAAATATAAGAGAGATAGAACGACAAATATACTAAATTTAATACTTGTAATATTAATATTGTTTAATTTAATAAAAGCATCTTTTTCTTTTTTAGTTGATTTTTTTTCTCAAAAAAAAAATTGCTCTTTATTCCGAGTATAATGGGTCTAAAAAACGACTACTATGCTTACTACTATTACTACTATTTATTGCTTTATTGTAATTGTATCTCACATAGTAAATGTGTAGTACAACAGTGATTGATGATTTACGACTAAATTTAATTACAAACTACATTATTTTATGCCATTAATACTACATATTTATTACCAACTCATCTCTTTACCTCCTTTTATCACAATTTTCCTTTCCTCTTTTTTATCCATCTTTCCTTTCTTTCTTTTAACTAAATGTGGTCCAGCCGCATCACACTCTCTACATTCACTCCCTAGTTAGTCGTTGTTGTTGTCTTTTGACTCATTTTAGTAATTAGTTAGAGAAAAGTCATTGTAGCAGTTAGTACTCATTTTAATTAGTAAAATGTAGGAAAGCCAGTAGTCAAAAAAGTCACTGAAGTCCTACAAATCACCTTATACAGTAGTCAGAGAAAGTCAAAGTAAAGTCAAAGTAGTCGCAAAAAAAAGTCACTAGTAATAGAACTTAGTAGACAATAGTAGTCAAAGAAGCCACAAAGTTCTGTAGCTTCTCAGGTGTCGCTGCAAGCACCCAAAAGTTCGTTCTCATCTGCTTCCAAAAGCAACATTCAGTAGTCCTTTACTCCATTGTACTTGTCTAGGTACTACAAATAATAAGAACTACTGTACATATAAAATAGTAGTACATGAGTTGTATACAAAAAAGTATTAATATAGGTATGTATATAAAAGTAGTAATATGTAGTAGTACATAGAATGTGTTGGAAACGTGATTGCCGTGATGTCTCGACCCCGGGGCCGAGGTGTGGGCAAGAAGAAACAGAGAGAGAGACATGGCAACAGACGGCCAGACTCCGACGTCTGGAACTACGACTACGACTACGACTAAAATGTCTACGACTAAAGGTATAGTGCATTTTAGTAGTAGTGCTAAAGTAGTATTAAAGTGGCTAGTAGAAGTAAAGTCTGGAACTACGAC
>JAOXNJ010133318.1:0-11160 GCA_028566655.1 Metis holothuriae
ACCTACACCCCATACACTTAACAGCACCAAACGCCTACACCCTACTCCACCACATACAACTGTAATGCAGCAAGCATAACTATGTGACGTACACCTACACATACACCCCTACCTACACCACATACACCTCGAGGTGTATGTGGTGTAGGTAGGGGTGTATGTGTAGGTGTACGTCACATAGTTATGCTTGCTGCATTACAGTTGTATGTGGTGGAGTAGGGTGTAGGCGTTTGGTGCTGTTAAGTGTATGGGGTGTAGGTTAATAATTAGTCGCTAGGCTCACAAGTAAACCATGCCTGTTTTTTGACATTGAATATTTTTTGCTTTACTCACTGAATTGCTTTATGGCTTGCCTGTTTCAACGGGTAGCGCTTGCCGGGTTAAGCTGAGCCTGTACCCTGCCCTAGCCGGTAGGCTAAACCGGGTTTATATCTTCAGTCTTTAATGTGTTGCTTGAACTGGCAGGCTTGCATGGTGTGGTAGGTGTAGGTGTGCAGGATTGCCGCAAGAAGCGCGGCAACAGGCGGTTTATGCGGCTGTGTGGTGCATCAATCCCCTGATTTATCTTTGCTACCCTGCTTTTCTATGTGCTTGCTTAGAATCCACTTAACCCATGTTGAGAGCTTCAGATTTTCTTTACCAGCCTGCTTTTGCATGGCTTCATAATCAGAAACCTTTAAACGTATAGATATCACTTTATAGTCACTCATAGCTTGTTATTACCCCCTGTAATTATATACAATGTCATACAATGTAGTGTATTAAAGTGATAACCATGAATCAATATAAATATGATAAAGCGGATATAAAGCAACGTGCTAGCGGTGCATGGCTAAGCATAATTTCAAAGCTTGCCCCTGAGCTTGAACCAGCAATAAAAGCCTATGGCAAGCCTAAGAACCACGCCCCCTGCCCCTTTCATTCAGGCAGTACAGACGGGTTTCATTTCTTTGATGATGCGCCCGCTACAGGTGGCGGCATGTGCTACAGCTGCGGAAAGTGGAGCGACGGCATAGCCCTACTGATGAAAGCGCGCGGGTGGAGCTTTGCGGAAACATTAAAACAAGTTGACGCGGCCATTGCCGGTGGAGTTATCCCCTATCAGGGTGAACTACCTGTACAGGCCAAACCTGAAAAACGGGTTACGCAGGGTAACGGCAAAGCTAAAGCAATTAAGTATTTATTAGACACGTCCAGCCGCAAGCCTAACCGCGCGGCTGTCGCCTACTATGAACGCCGTGGAATCCCAGACGCGGCAAAGCTTCAGATTGATAGCATAACCTACCATGATGCGGCCAATGTCTACGCAGGAAAGCCCCTGCTTCAGAATGGCAAGCCGGTTAAGTATCCCTGCATAATCGGCAAACATACAGACGCAACCGGAACACGCGGACTTACCCAAATATTTCTAACACCAGACGGCAGGAACGCCGCCCCTGAAATCCGTGAAGTAATCCGCAGGCAAAACCTAGATTTTCAATATCCTAAGAAGTACCCACTGCCTATAGAACCGGGTGCATTATCCGGTAGCGGAATTCGTTTCAGTAAAGCCGGTGATGTGCTTGGCGTTACTGAGGGACTAGAAAACGCGCTTGCTGCCTGCCTTGCGCTTGATGGCAATCTATCACTTGCCGCATGTGGCACGGCTAGCCTACTGGGAAGCTTCAACGTGCCGCCACAAGTAAAGCATTTGATTATCTTCACTGATAAAGACTTGAACAACGCGGGTATGGTGGCGGCTGAAAAGTTGCGTGATAGGTACGCGGATAAAATACAGGTAACTATTACCACGCCCCCTATGGATATCCCAGACGGTAGTAAAAGCGTCGATTTTTTAGACTATTACGCGGCCACGAATGACGCGCTAGCTTTCAAGCGGCATTTCTTTTAACCGCTTCTTTGTGACTATTGAAAAATCAGGGTATTATTAATGGCGTTGCAATATAAAATTAATGCAATAGAAAACTAGCGTAAGCGACAAAAAGAAAAAGCGGCCAAATGAATAGCCGCTTTTCTTTAAAAAACTTATAAGTTGTGGGTAGCGTTACCAGCGCTATTTCAGAAAACTGAAAGTGTCGTTTACATAAATCAACGTCTTGGCGGACTTTAAAATATGAAACTTAACCCAGAAAAACAGGGTGTACGACACCCTTCAAATATAGAGAAATTAGAACAAGGAATCAACGTACATAAAGCCAACGGCACAAACAACCAGAACCAGATACACCCCGGATTATATAACATTGGCGGACTAACTGTACAGTCGTACAGCCAGCGCATTGAAGCACTGAAATCCCGTATCCCTAACCACTATCATATTGATAAATCAGAGTTAATAAAGAATTCTGCGGGTGTACCGTCGTGGATACCTGCCGACCTGTTGCTTGATTTAAGCCGTGAATATAGCCCGCGCGTTATCCTGATTAATGCCGGTTTAGGTACGGGTAAAACAGAAGCAACAAAAGCTTTTTTTGACCATTATAAAAAACGCGGTTTGTCTGTATCCCATAGGAAAGCACTGATAACGCAGCTATCAGAGCGGCTAAACCTGCCCCATTACGAGACTATCAAGCGCTATCCAAACGACCACGCGCTTGTTGAGGCCGCAGCCTGTACCCTGCATAGCCTGTATGCCCTATCGACCATTGAAGCTTGCCGCGATGCGTTTGACCGTGGCCTTGTTGCGGTGGATGAATGTGAGAGCGTAGCCGCTGAGTTTATCCAGAAAACCATTAAGCAAGAGGATGTCGCGCTTAACGCCTTGCGCCAGACGATTGACCGCGCGGGAACCACATTGATGCTTGATGCTCATGCCGGAGCAGATACCCTTGCCCTACTGGAAGCGCTGAACGTTGACCCGCGCGATGTGCTGCTAATCACGGTGGATAAGCCGGAGCTTGCCAGGTATCAGGTGAACCAGTTTGAAGAAACCGACAATAAAAACCAGCCCCTTAAAAATGCACTGTTTGCGCAGATTGTCGAGGATTTGAAAGCCGGTAAGAAAGTAATCGTCACCAGCAATTCACGGGAAACCCTGAACCAGCTTAACAAGCTTGTCGCTGAAGACTTGCCGGACATTAAGAAAATTAAAGTCACGTCCGACACGTCCAGCAGTGCAGAAGCGCGCGCACTGAATGCGGACACCTACGGTGATTATCAACTTGTGATGTTAAGCCCGTCCATGTCTACAGGTATCAGCTTTGATAAGAACCACGCGGATACCTGCTATGTCTTTGCTACGAATTCAGACGGAACCGGCACGCCCTATGATTGCTTACAGTCCATGTTGCGTGACCGCGCGGTGAAATCAAAAACGATTAACCTGTATTACCAGTGCAGTGAACAGTTGCTTTCTGAAGTGGTGCGTATCCAGTGCCAGCATAAACTTGCCCGCGATGCCTGCACGGATACCCTGAATGATTTGCTTGCCTGCTATGTAGATGCTGATACGCGCAAGCTGATGATGAGCCGACTTGAACAGGAACGCCCCCAAATAGATATTGCTTTACAGCTAACAGAACGGGTAGCGGTAAACCACGCCCATAGTAAGCAGCACTTCTTAGAAATCCTGATATCAGAGCTTGAGGCTAAAGGCGCAGCTATCCGGGTATGTGGTGAAGCTGATTTATCCTACACCCTGCCTGACAATACGCTTGCTGATATCCGCTATGAACTGAAAACCGCTGATATCGAGGCTGTTTGTAAAGCAATCAAAACCACACCTGCTGAAGCTGAGCTTTTAGACGAACAATTTATTAATCGTCCAGACGCGCGGGAATTTATCGAAAAGAAAAATCTACAAGACCCAGCAGACCGCAAAGCCACGCGCATACGGAATAAGATTGAAACCGAGCTTGTCACGGACTTAGCAGAAGACCCGGAACCAGAGGGAACCGTGAATGCTGCTATCAATGGCGGATTGATGAGTCATGCCCGCGAATATGACTTGATAACCGCTACAGATAACGAAATACGCAAAGCAGTTAAAGCCGCATTCATGGGTATTGACCCCTACAGCCACGCATTTATGGAGCGACTTGATTCTAAAAAACATTCGTGGCGGTATAGGCGGACGGTAGGCACTGCCCTGCTTTCAGGTGTCGGCTTCAGCGTTGACAATAGCGGACAATGGACGTTTCAGCCCGGAATAGAATTGTCTGAATCGGCTATCCGTAAGAAGTCACACCCCCTGTATCCGCTATTGTCACTGATGCAGATTAAGCACGAAACATTTTTAAAGTCCGGGTATATCCCCGCTGAAACAAAACCCTATGTGCTGAAGAAATCGAAAAAAGCCAATGGTGATTATTACAAGAAAATCCCACTGATTGAAAAAATACTTAAATGGTACGGCCTGAAGCTTTCAAAGCGCGGGAGCGTGTACACCGTGGAGCCTGACAGTGCTAACCAGATGGTAGCCATACTTAACCGCCGTGCTGAAACAGGCATTCACATGGTAAAAGATTATCTGCAAATGGTTGCCGACTATAAGCCGGGTAATCATGCCGTGACTGCTTCAGCGTTTGAGGTTATCCAGCCATTCAGTTATGACGAAAAACCTGCTGATAATCCGTGGAATGATTTTGTGGAAGATGCGCCCCCGGTAGCAGATGCGCCCCCGGTTGAAACAATCACGATTCATTCAGTGAGTGCAGGCGCGCGGCTGCTTCAGTCTGTTTGCGAACGTATCCAGATTAAAAACGTGGACGCGGTATTCAATGCCCTGAATGCTGAGCTTGATTTGCTGCCAGAATGGACACCAGCGGTACTAGAACGCTACGTGCGCCGCGTTGATGCCAGTGCCCACATGGTTACCTGATTTTTTAATATCGCGCCTTAGAGCGCTTTGTGTGGCTTATGAGAGATATTGATAAAACGTCCAGAGAAACGGCCTATATCTTTAGGCCGTACTACAGGCAGCGCCTACCTGTTGAGCCTGTTTTAAAATACTTCAGGCGCGCGGCTGTGCTTGCCCGGTACGCGGGTATCAGTGAATCACATATCAGCCATGCAAAAACGCGCGGTTTCTTTTATGAACCACAAATTACAATGATTCTGCATTGTAGCGGTGGACGCTTAGCGCACCATGTCGAGCGTCTGCCTAATGAAGAAATCCGGTACCAGGTAAACCGCAAGCTTGAAAAGATAGCCCGAACGCGGGAGGGATGGCGGTTAAGAAAGCTAGATATTGAATTCGCTAAACGGCACGACATACCACTGACAGAAGCCAAAGCAAAAAGCTTACGGCATATATTGCCAGCCATGCCGTTTACACCCTACGTCACTATCAAAGCGTTTAAGCGGATATCCGCTGATGAGGTAGAAAGGTTTTTATCTTGAGGCCACCACGTAGAACTAGCAAAACATTAGCCAGAAATACAATGTAATACAATGTAGGTTATTGATATACAAAAGAATACATATCACAAAACCGTGCAGGCTGATTTTGATTTATTTTGATTTTTTATCAAGTTTTCAAGTTAGGTTGAAAAATTCGGTTAAATCTTCAGGGTTAAACTTAGGAACGTAGTTTATGGGTTTACCGTGCGCCCTATCAAGTAGGGAATTCGCCGCTGATATTCGCGCTTGTGGTGGTGCTTCTGTATCAGAGGCAATATCAACCAGAGCGGATATGGCTGCTTCAGTATACTGCTTTGCATATTCGCGTATTTCAGCCGTGGCTTTGTTAGGTGTCCCCTTCTGTCTGCCCCCGGTTTTTTGTCGAGTCATTTCTATTTTTGTCTAATTTAGAAAACAATATTTTAGCATTGAATGCTTTTTATAGGTGTCTGACTTGTCCGGTTTTTGTTTCTTTTTATGGAGTGTAAAAACTAGCAAAAATCTGTGCCGGGTAGGGATATATAGCACGCCCCCGGCACACTACCCTGTTACCCCATACGCCCCCTATAGGCGGGTGTGGCCTGCACGGGTGGCAACTTGTTTTAATTAGAGAGTAAACACAGTTGAGAGATAAACAGGACGGTATATATAGGCAGGCAAAGCCCCATGCAGGACTTAAGCAGTACCCAAAGCCGGGTATACGTTTACAGTGAGCCACCACATAAAAAAGAGAAGCCGCCCACTGCTGCCTGCTTGCCCATACCAGCGGGTGTCCTGCCTATGGTGTAGGTAATCACATACGAATTATAATTGCGGCTTGCCGTGCAATATCTAAAGGGTGTATGCAATCACATACTTAGGTTTTGCAGGCTGAAATTAGTGCTAAAAATCATAGGTGTATGTCACCACATAAAAGCCTTGAAAAGTAGGCTACGTGCCGTAGGGTTAACTTTCTGTTAAAAATCAATGCTTTAAGTGCTAATTTCGCACACCATTACTATAAGAAAGTGGGATTTTTGCAAACACCAGAAGCCATAAACACAGTGCCATTTTTTCTTTTCGTAGTTATCCCTAATTATTGTGGCTTCACAAGAAAATAAACTACGAAAGAAAAACAGGGACGGTAGCGCTTCAGGGATTCGCTTCAGGTGCGGATTCACCGGCTTGTGCCTGTACCGCTTCAGCATCTTTCTGCTTCTGCCATTCTTTATACCCTAAGCGCTTGGCTTCTTTTTCTTCGGGTGTCAGCTTGCTGGTGTGCTGTTTCATCATCTTGCGCGCGTGCTTTGCGTGCTGTTTGGTAATCAGGCTGCTAAAAGTCCCGTCTAGGTTGTAGCGGATTTTGGTTGTAGCAGTGTAATGCAGGTAGCGCGGCTGGCTGGTGTGGTGGTACAGCATGGCTTGCACCTGTTTGCTTTTCATCCCGTATTTATTGGCTAGCGGTTTCAGGGACTTGGTAACACCTAAAGCAAGCGGCCGGTATTGCCGCCATACTTTGTGTTTTTTCCTGAGTGCTAGATAAAATTTTAAAGCATCATCACCATAGATTTTTATTCCGGGTGCTTCACTTTCGCCATTAAAAAAGACTTCCTGTTTTTCAATCAACTGCTTTAACACTTCAGGATTATTTTCAGGTGTCTGCTTAACGGGTTGCGGTTTGGGTTCTTTCTTAACCGGCTTTGCCTGGACAGCTTCTTTAGGCTTGGGTTTAGGCTTCTTTGCCTGCACCACCCTACCCTGCTTTGCTTTGGGATTCCTGACAAGCTTTGTCTTGCGTTTGTTTTTTAATGTCAGCGTTTCCATATCTCCACCATAAAAAAAGCCGGTAAAAATACCGGCTTCCTAGTTTAGCAAGTTAATCAGATTGCACCACGCGCCACCTGTAGGCGTTCAGGTTTTATTGTGTTGTGGTAATTGTCTTTGCAGTCTTTACTACAAAAGCACTGGTTATAAGTCCGCTTTTCAAATTGCGCAGCACAGTATGGACAACATACCGTATCACCTGCTTTTGCAGCTTTCGCCACTTCATAAAACAGCTTCATGTTTTCTATATCGTCTGTGTTGTCCGTGTGCGCTAAGTTGTCCGTGACACGGACTTTTTCAGGTTTACGCGGACTATCCGCGTTATCCGTGTAAGTGTCCGTGTTAGTCCGTGTAACCCGCTTTGCAGCGTCGTTTTGTCCGTGTAGCAGGGTAGGGGTGCGGGTGCGCTTGCGGACGCTATAACCTAAGCGTGAAAGTGCCTCTATATAGATACCGTTTTTTGTGCCGGTAAAGTGAAAGCCGGATTCAAACGCCACCACAAACATTAGACTTGCAAATACCATTGCGGCTGTCCATGTTGACGCGGACACTTCTTTTAACCATCGGACGATTGCTGTGTGATTCGACTCCACATATTCAAGCTGGCTGGCTGAATCAATTAAATCGCGCTTAGCTTCACGATTCATATTGATTTGCTGCTGTACGCGACTGGCTTCAAATTGTGCGCGTTCACGGTAACTATCCGCGCGCGCTTGGTTGGCGCGCTTACATGCACCTGTACAGTTATCAGCTAAAGACTGATACCGCGCAGCTTCAGACAGATAGTATTTTTCGCTGCTGGCTGGCATCTGTTGCGGCTGGCCTATCTTATCAATCACGGCTGATAGGGTAGGGGATTGCAAGCTTCTGTCACGTACGATTGCATCTTCCCGCTCTGAAGACGTGGCGACTTCCGAAAAAATCACAAACGATAAAATCAAAAGCGTTACCGCAAGCGCGGCTAGGTTTTGCCGGATATTGCTGTATAGGCTTCGCTGGCCTAGCGTAATGGCTACGGTTGCAGTCAG
The DNA here is from genome assembly GCA_028566655.1 of Metis holothuriae. Taxonomy (NCBI): domain Eukaryota; kingdom Metazoa; phylum Arthropoda; class Copepoda; order Harpacticoida; family Metidae; genus Metis; species Metis holothuriae. Next base: position 8,172 of record JAOXNJ010133318.1, read on the forward strand.
TCCGATAATGGCAAACAGATAGTTTGTGAAGCTCCACAAGCGCGGATCGACACCACCAGCTCCGAAGAAAATCAAACTAAATGCACCTGTAAGCAGGATTCCACCGGCAACAAACAAGTTAAGCACGCGCGCGTTTGTCAGATATTCATCATAAATCTGTTCCACCGGCTTTGTTTCAACAAGCCGGGTAATCTCCTGTTCAATCGCGTCACCGCGCGTCATGGCGTACACCGCAAGCGCAAGCACGATAAGCATAATGATACTTAGTACAAATAGAATCATGGCTCACATCCCGGTTAGGCTGAATAAGCCTATTGAAAATAAAAAAGCGTGGCCGTAGTGCTGGCTGTTCAGGGCATCACTGAAGGCGCAGACAAGGGCAAAGCCGCCTATCATCAAGGCAAGGGTTAAGAATCGCGCGTCGAAGCTGTCAGCGCTTCTTAGGCCGTCTATGAAGACAAATAAGCCATAGGTTAGGATTGCCGTTAGTTTCAGGACGACATGGGTTATCAGTGTGCGTTCTGTCATGGCTTTACGCTCCTGATAATTTCATTAATGGCTGATTGTGAGTTATCGGGTGATTCCTGCTTGATGGCTTCAAGCGCTTGAATGTCTTTACTGTGGATAGCTGTTAAAAGCCGGGTGAAAAGTGCTAGCTGTTCAGGTGTAAATTGCTCCATTGCTTCATAAATATACAAACTGTCTGAATCGCTGGCACGTTGCGACGTGATAGCATTGTCGTGCATTTTTCTGTACCTCGTATACAGTTGAATGAAGTCCTGCTTTACGTTTGCAACACGTAGGGCAGGGCGTTAATTATTCAAAAAAGCTTTGCTGTGTTGGCTGTACCTCCTGCTGTTTCTTGTTTGTCTGTTGCCTCAAAGCATCTGCAACAATCCTGAGTGTAAACCGGACTGCTTCAGACGGATTTTTACCCGTAAACCTACACACAAGTTTTATATCATCTTCCGTGCTGGCTGGTGTTCTAAAGCAGGTTTTCTTATTGCCTGCTGGTGTTCCATTTTTATTTATACCCATGTCCGACATTTTAACAAATGTCGGACACCCTATTAACAATAATTACCTGCTTTTGTTGTACAGGTCGACGTGTGATTGAATCACGGCTAGATATTCTTTAATGATTGCCATAGTTCCACCGACTCCACCACGATTCTTTTTGTAAAGTGCAGACGGGGTTATTTTCTTGTCCGGGTTTTGATTAGTCCATGCAAGCACTTTGTCGTGGTAATCGCGCAAGCGTTGACGCGAAGGATTTGCTTTAATGTGCGCATCCATAGTCTTTGTGGCCGCGTTCAAGTGCCTATCATCCGTAGTGGTATCAAGTACCACATCTTGTACGGGTTCCGGCTTTTCTTCCGCTTCTGCTTCCTGTTCTGGCTGTTCTGTAGCAGGTGCGTTGTAATCAATCTTGAATTGTTTGTAATGCGCTTGCGCGGTGTAATCACCGTGGCCTAGTAAATGCTGTACAAAAACATCTTCATCAAACTGCTTCCATTTATTATCGGTTTTGAAGAAAGTATCTAGGCAGACGCGGGTATAAATGGCGCGGGTATCTTTAAACATAGGCGGCAAGATTGAATCATTGTATTGAATGTAATTACGTGACTTACCCATAACTTTTTTCTGTACGGTTTCAGCGTAACCATAATTCAGCATGATTTTTTTGGCCGTGCCGTTCAGGGTGTTAGCCGTTCTGCCATTGATGGCGCGCACCTGTTCAGTGCGGTTGGTGTCGTCAATGTCGGCAAGCGCGGCCACCGGATTAAACCGTCTGAAAGCGTCCATAGCTTCCACGAATTCAGCAGCCGGTATAAGCGTGTATATCTCATAATCAGGCGCGTCGATTCCTTTCTGTTTCTTCGCTTGTCCGTCAAACAGGACTGTATATTCTCCTGTCACGGTAAAGTCACCATCAAGTAGTAATTCAATGGCGCGCCTGCCACATGCCAGTGCTAAAGCATAAGCGCGGTAGCTGTAGGATTCGCTGTTAATGTTGTCAGCAATAACCCGCTGGATATCCGCATACACCATAGGCACGGCGTTATTCTTTTTTTCAGTAAGCTTTTCCTCTGAATAATCTTGATATTCAGCTTTCAACACATCATCAAGCAGCAGGTGGTACAGGGTTTCATGGTGTACTTTCAGCGCTTTTAAATCAGCAAAAGCCTGCCTACGGTTAGGATTGTCTTTATCTTCCTGTATCAGCTTTAGGATAGTGTTTTTTAATGCGCCTATGGTTTCCGCGTGTTCAGTGCGCAACTGTTCAAGCAGGTCTGCATATTCAGGGTACTGCTTAATCAAATAGGGCAGGGTGTCTTTGCGCGCTACTGTCCATTGTAGGCTGTGGTGGGTTAAGCCGGTTGCTTTGATGGCGTTGCGTAAGTCGCTCAGGTAGCGCTTATAAGTAGTAATGGCGATACGTTCAGCCGCGTTCTTGCGTCCATACAGTGCGGTTTTAGCTTTGTCCGCTATGCGCTTAAACGTGCGTGTTTTAATCGACTGGCTTATGTTGTCGTCATGGTGTACTGAAACAACTTCATTTAAAGTATCTTTAATGATTTGTTCACGGTCAATTATCTGGGTAGTACCGCCACCTTGCTGCCTGCCTGCTTTCATCTTATCTGCTCCGGGTGTATGTAATAACATAGTTATGTATTTAAACATAATGCAGGGTGTATGTAAACACATATATTTAATTATCTCATAATACCTACACCCCATACACTTAACAGCACCAAACGCCTACACCCTACTCCACCACATACAACTGTAATGCAGCAAGCATAACTATGTGACGTACACCTACACATACACCCCTACCTACACCACATACACCTCGAGGTGTATGTGGTGTAGGTAGGGGTGTATGTGTAGGTGTACGTCACATAGTTATGCTTGCTGCATTACAGTTGTATGTGGTGGAGTAGGGTGTAGGCGTTTGGTGCTGTTAAGTGTATGGGGTGTAGGT
>JAOXNJ010133540.1:0-11151 GCA_028566655.1 Metis holothuriae
CATTTCTGTACATACTAAAAAGTACTGTTTTATAGCATTGAAAAAAAGCATTTTTATGAAAAAACAAGTGATTTTTTTGAGATTTTAAGGAAAAATTAGCAAAAAAAAAAAATATGGCCAAGGGCAGTACTGGGATTTGAACCCAGGCCCCCTCAGTCCACTTAAAAATCTTGCGTTTTTAAGCATTTTTAAAGCAAAAATGAGTGTTTTAAAGCATTCAGAAGCAAAATACCCACGTTTTTAATCATTTTTTAGCATTTAAAAGCACATATAACACATTTTTAAGCATTTTCTAGTATACGAAAGCAAAAACGTGTTTTAAGAAGTGTTTTTTTTACCTTTACTTTTTACCTTTAAAGGCACCTTTTTAAACTATTTGACCCAAACCGGAAGACCAATCAATATTGAACCCACTTTCACTAATACCTACATAGGTGTAAGACCAATAAAACGAACAGGAAACCTTGATTAAAATCGATGAATGAGAGCGACAAATTAAACAATTTTACTTCCTGGTTTTCGCATCCCACGAAAACTCTATTTACCTATTGCAATCTAAACAAAATGCGATCGAAAATGACCAAGGTCAAAATGCAAGGTCAATTACCAAGGACTTTTAAATGTTCACACATGACATTTTTATCAATTGAATAAATCTTTGTGTATTGGACACGCACCTATAAAACCAGAGGGATCAAAGCTCAAAAGCATCAGTTCAGCCCTCCAGCTCCCAGGAGGAACAGCATAAGTGCCCAATTATCCCTTAATTAGCGGCAATTAATAACATAGTAATCAAGCACTAATAAGTAATTAACTAATACGTGTTATCTCATTTTTCTCAAAGCCCTTGAGTAGTAATCCAACCTTAATGATGAGCCGCTCCCTCCTCTCCTCGTTGTCGTCGTTGCTGACGTTGTTGTCGTTGCTGCTGTTGGCGCCGGGCTCGGAGTCGGCGGGCAAGACGGTGACGGGCTTCAACCTGAGCAACCCGGCCACGGAGTTGGACCTGCAGAACGGCAACGTGCTCCGCGTCCCGCTCTTCGTCTACCTCTGGGGCGGACTGTACGCAGCGCTTTATGCCGGCGCAGTAATGGGCAGGAAGAAAAGAAGCGTCGATGATAACGACAACGTGTTCGCCATCATGGACGAAATGGTGCAGCAGATCGACCTTACGGAGGCCCTAGAAAACTTTGATGAAATCAACAAAATCGAGAGATACGACAATAATGGAGAAGAAGATAATAACGAGAACATTGACATTGTCAAACTATTTCAAATCATGAGCTCCTTCGTGCACAAATTTGGATTAAACGATCTCATCGACAATGTTCAGAAGGAGTATGAGGACGAGTTCAGTGCGGACTATGACAACGATTTCGAGCAGAGAGAGAGTTATGTCCAAAACGACTTTAATGAGGATAATGATGATGAAAAGGATTGTTTGGATCGATTTGTGTGCGAAATGGCCACAGGAAAGATTGTCAGTCGTCAACAACTCCAATTGGCCAAACCGTGAGTACTCCTTATTACACCTTTATATAAACAATTTTAATTTTTTTTAAACTATTTTTTTAATTGATCCATTTCTTGATATATTTTTCATCTTTTATAGGTACATGGATTCTCTGCATGTTTCCCTGATCGACGAGCGTCTCTCCTCTTCCCCCATTCTCTCTGTTCTGAGTCCGTCTTCGCTGAGTGCGTGCAGAGCCAAGTACTCAGACTGCGCTTATAAGGGACAAGATTTGATTGAGAGAATGGCGCCGAAATTGCCTCACAGCTTCTATAAACATTAAATTGAACACTTTTCAAAAATATTTGGTTTTCCTCTTTCAAGGCTTTTAGCGAGTCAATCAACTTTTTTTGGTTTTTGTTTCCTTGATTTTTTCGTTTTTTTTCCAAAAATTTTGTCACTTTTTTCTCTCTCGTTACGGCTTTCCTCTACGTTTTTTCGTTGATGTGTAACAATGTAAAATCACATTTATGCATGTTTTTTATGTTTCCGCCAATGATCGTTTACATTTTGATGCATGAGACTGGGGAATACATACTTGCAAATCGTCAAGGGTGAAAGGTGCATATTCAGCTTCCTCCTTCGCCACTTTAATGGTTCCTCCATTTTCCAGATGCGCTTTGCGTTGATTCCGGATGCTTACGAGCAACAAATTGGAAAGAATTCCACCATCAAAAAGGTAACTACAGAGAGCAAGGAGATAAAGACAACAATGAATGAAGAATGGCTTCATTTTTAGATTTCATTAAAAAATGCAAAATCGAAAACAATCAAATAAATCAATTTGCAGCTTTTTGCTCACCCCATCGATTTCGATATAAGGTCTCTGTAGGGACTCAGTTTGGGAAAGAAGATAGAAAAAAATGCATCTTTCTGTAAATCTTTCTGTAAATGGAGCCGGCATTCCCCTTTGTTTCAAAGTGATCTGAGTGCCCTGTTTTCAGATGTGGCCGCCGAATCCTCGCCCCAATAACCGTAGCCAGATATTTGGGCACTTGTCCTAAGGGAGGAGTGACGAAGCCGAGCATGCCGCCCGTGTGCACACTGAAAGTGCTTACCTAGGTATATTAACCCTACTTGTTGATTTTTAAGGTTCATAGTGAAAGATGACTTTGAAAAGACTTACTTGTGCCTTCAGAAAACTTTGTCCTTCGCCATGGGTGTAGAACTGAGTCTCAAATCTGGCCAGAGCTCCGTCGATGCCCAGGAATTGCCCTGCATCGCCACCAGCAGCTCCTCGGACAGCAGGGGCGAACATTGCGGCGCTGAAGTTCAAAGATTGACCCAAGAGGTCAAAAAGATAGAACTTGTGGCGGCTTAGTCGCTCCCCGCTAAAAATACACATTTAAAGACACAGTTCAAAGCATATATTCAAAAATAAACTTTGCATTTCTTAAATTTAGAATTTGCGAGGATACCTGTGCTTCTGATGAGTCAAAACAAAATTTAAGTTCGTCGTCTTCTCTCATGATGGAGTGGCATTGCAGCATAGGAAGCATTGGAAGGAGCCACAGAAACATGGAATGTCCCGTCATCTAATGAGAGAACTTGTAATTGAAGCTAATCACCTTAATCATTATGCTCGTTAAATACCGTAATAATCGAACAAAAAAAAACAAATTTACCAAGTAAAAAGCATCACACTAAACCCACATGTCAAAAAGCAATGATGAAATGACCATAGACCATTAATGAATAGTTCATTTATTAAAAGGCCATCTTTGTTCATTTCTTGTCATTCTTTGTGATTCTGGCCAATGTGACTCATTTATTCCTCCAAGTTTGTTGACGCGAGGCCACGCGACAAGGCAGAGTCGAGACCAGCCAATGACTCGACCCGACCCTCAACCCAATTTCTGTTAAAAAAAAAAACAGCCGAAATTGTAGCTTAAAAAGCCCTATATTTCAGGCATTATTGAGACAAAAAATGTAAAATCATTCGAATTCATCTATTTTCACTCTATTTTTTTCCTTTTCAAACTTCTTCTAGGGCCAATTGTAACTGATTTTGGACAAGGAGCACGGTCTGGATTCGACTCGAGGCTCGACTGCCATAAATGGGGTCTCGATTCAACCCTAATTTCTCGCCAAAGTCTGCGTCGTCTCTTGTCTGTGGCAGCATTGCATTGGCACTACTACTACTGCTGCTGCACTGCTCGCACTTGTTCAAGGCGAATCACAAGCTGGACTCGGTCATGAGCGAGACGTCCATCAACTTCGGGCCGCAGTGGCTGCGCGCGCAGTCGGACTCCTCGTCCAAGATGTCGTCGCGGCTGGCGTCCATGCGGCTGGCGCAGCACCGCTACGGCCGCGAGGAGATGCTGGCCATCTTCGAGGCCATGGACAACGCGGCGGAGGGCGCGGAGCGCAACGACGACGCCTTCATCTCCTTCCCCTTCCTCTGGCGCGCAGAGACGCAGACGCCCGTCAACCTGGGCACGCTGGACGAGGAGGAGGCGCGCACCTGGCAGCGCGGCGCCAACTCCGACGCCAGTCTCAGGATCTACAACAACGGCGGCAACAACAACAGCAACCTCGGCTTGGCCAGGGGCGGCCCGGCCTTCAGGGGCCGGGGCAGAGGTCGCTCACATTCTGCTCTATAGAATCATTTCATTAATGTTTTTCTATTTCTATGTGTTAATTTGGGGCTCTCGTTGTTCAGGTAGAGGTTTCGAGCGAGGCGGGTTCGTGGGCCACGGCTTCGCCCAGAGCAACGGCTGGTACGGCCGCCCGCCGTCCTCGGGCGGGCCCGAGAACCTGGAGCTGGTGCGCAAGCCCAATTCGCGGGCCCCGGTGGACGACTGGCGGAAGTCGAGTAGCAAGGAGGAGGTGGAGCCCGCGGGCTGGAGGAACAACGGCCAGAACCGCCGCTGGAACAACGCGCCAGCCGTCGGGGGCAACAGTTGGAGGAGCGACAACTTGGGTCGGGGTCGGGGTTTGCCCGAGAGAGGGGGCTGGCTTCCGCCCCGAGGCTCTGTTCGAGGTCGAGGGGGGTCGCTGCACCAGAGACTTCCAGAGTGGGCCAAGGAGGACGAGTGGAACAACGACGACGAGGATAGGGACGACGGGGACGGCGACCAGTTCGACGACGAGGGCAACTTCCACAAGGGCGGCACTCAGAAGAGGCGTCAGGGGAGCGGCGAAGAGCGAGGTTTGTACAAGACCAGGGAGAGACAGGTTGATCACGACGAGGATGAGGTGGAGGAAGTCGATCCGGATGACCTCAAGGAAGCGCCTGACGTCAAGTTGGAGGATCCTCTAGAAAGAATTAGTCAGAGGGAAGAGAGAAGGAAGGAGGAAGTTGCTCGTGATATGGAGCGGATTTCCGATGGCTCAATCCTCTCGAACCAGCATGTGGTGCAAGAGCATTTGGATGCCGGTCACTTTGTCAGTAAACTGGTGGACGAGGAGGAAGAGGAACTAAAGGAGACTCCTCCCAAGGATCTTGATGTCAACAAGCAGGTCAACTTACCGTCTGAGCGAAGCAGCGACAGTTCTCCGGGAATGAGTGCAAAGGCAGAAGCGACCAAGTGGCTTTATTTGGATCCCCAGGGAAACGTTCAAGGACCATTTGACAACGAGAGCATGCTCGAGTGGTTCACTGGTGGCTTCTTCCCCTCGGATCTCAGACTCAGACGCATCACCGACGAAATTTTCATCCCACTCAACAAGGTAGGTAGCTAACTTAATTTATAGTACTGAGTCTTTGTTAATGAAAGTGGTCTGATTCTAGATGACGGAGTTGTATGGTCGTGTGCCGTTCTTGTCGGCCAGTAACCCCAATTACTGTCATTCGCCGCCTCCTCTCACGCGTTCTAGGGCTTACGCCATGACTGAGAATGACGACGAACAAAGGTTGGCAATGGCGCAGATGTTGCTTCTACGCCAGCAGCAACAAAGGGAAGAGGAGAGAAAGCAGAGAGAGAATCATATTTTGCAACTGGCTGCTCAACAGCAAGCCGCAAATCGACCTGCCTTTCCTTCTTTGGGCGGTCTCTTCCCTCATTTGCAACAGCCTCCACAGCCCAACTTGCTTAATAATCATCCTATTCACCCTAATCCAACGTCTTCCCTATTCCCTAATATGGTCGGTGGGCCCTCGGAGAATCCGTTGAAAGCGCTTTTGGACCGAAACATTGGAGTGGCAAACAAGGAGGAAAATGCCAGGCAGCAGTTAGACTTCCCAGGCTTCTCTCCCACACAGCCCTCAGTGACCACTTCGGCTGGATTGGGGGTTAACACCTCTGCTTCTCTGTTCCCCCAAACTCAATCTGTTCACGAGCCCTTCGGGAGTGCAATGAGACAAGGTGTGCACTCTGAGAGGTCTGATCAACAGCAACCAGCTTTTGATCCCATTAAGTCGCTTTTAAGTCAACTTGACAGCTCCAGCCGAGCAATGGCAACTAATCAAGAGGAAATGCTGGCACATCATCAGAGGGAAAGTCCTGTTCAAAGTCAGCAGCGACCACAGTCTAGGCCTTCAAGCGCGGAACAGCAAGGGGGGCTGACACAACATCAAGTACCGAGGCAAGCACCATCAATTTGGGAAACATCAGAGCCTAAGGTATGTCTTAATGCTAATGCAGTAGTCATTTACTATCAGATACGATTAATTGTTCATTTCTCATCACAACGAACTTTCTTTATTTTTAGCCGATGATTTCTCAAGAGAGTATCTGGGGGACCAATGAAAAAACCGCTCGACCTCTGTCGCCTGAGAGAGCAAGTGAATCTGTGTGGAATGAACCAGCTGAAGAAAACAAGCCACAAGAGACCCAAATCGAGCAAAGAACAGAAGTTTCACAAGTGCCTATGGAAGATAGAGAAGTTCAAGATGAGGCTGAGTTTGTTACCGAAGGATTTGTTATTCCGAAGACATCTGAAAAGCGAGAAAAGAAGACAAAGAAGGCTGAAGAAAGAAAGCGACAAAGAGAGGCGAAACAATTGGCAGAACAAGCAAAGGAGGAGGCAAGCAGATATATCCCTGGTATTAGTGCTGACAGACCAAAATCAATCACCGAGGAAGAGGCGTTGGCCATGCTAAATGTAAGTCATCCATAAATTGAAATTTTAAAGATTTCAGTTTTTAGCTTTGGAAAGGGGAAAGCTTTGCTAAGTTCTGACTTGACTTCGTTTATTGTAGCAACAAGCCGAGCAAAAAAGAGGTCAAGAGAGCCTCAAGGAGGAACAGCAGCGAGAGACACCAAAACCATCCAAGCTTGCACCATGGGCCAACAAAGGGATCAATGGAGAAGGCGGAGATAACAGAGGCGGTAATACTCTGGGAGACATTCAGAGGATGGAAATGGAACGTTTGAGAAAAGAGCAGCGAGAAAATGAGGCTTTGCAGCGAAAGAAATTGGAGGAGGAGGAAAAATTGCGTCAACAGCAACAAAGGGCTACTTGGGCTCAGTCCGCCTCTGGTTACACCAAGTCTCTAGCGGAAATTCAGGCAGAAGAAGAAATGTTGGAAAGGAAACGGTTAGAAAAGGAGAGGAAAGAACAAGAAGCGAGGCAACGAGAGCTGAAACGCATGCCAGAAAACACCTCTGTTTGGGCCGCATCCAGATCCAACATCAGTTGGGCCAGCAAAGTAAGCATCCCAACTGGGGCTATCAAATTTTTACCCCTGTGAAAACATTAAAAAGTAATTAACATACTCTTATATGACTTGTGCCTAATTACTGCGGTTGCTCAAATAGGCAAGCAAGAATGCGCCCACCCCATCAGCTCCCCCTGTGATTGTTCCAGTTCAGCAGGCGGCCAAGAAGACTGCGGCACCTCCGCCCCAAGCCAAGCCAAAAGGTCTTTGGGACGACCCAACTCCTAGGGCTGCAGCGGCTCCTCCGCAAGAAAAAGCGTCCACCACGACATCTAAGAAGAATTCGAAGTCGAAGAAAGCCAAGGAGGATGAGCGCGTGGCGTCGATCTTCAAAGAGAAGCGTACGCCACTCAACGAATTCGAGACTTGGTGTCAGGGCGCTCTGGAGGAGCTTCATGCTCAGGTCGACATTCCCACTTTCATGGCCTTCCTCAAAGATATTGACAGTCCTTACGAGGTAAAATTTAACTCGATCATAGTAAATCTTGTTTAAATGATAGACTAGATTTTTCTAATTTGATGCATTTCTAGGTGCACGACTATATAAAGAGCTATGTGGGTGAGGGCCGTGGCGCCAAGCACTTTGCCAAAGAGTACGTTGAGCGCCGTTCCAAGTATCGCAACGCTCTGAAGTCTTCTCAGCGGCGCCAGGATGACGATCTGCTCAAACCGGCCGCGGCCATCAATCCGAACGAGGACTTGCCCGTGACCAAGGACCAGTCGACCGCGGCCCCGGCCGCGACGGGCCAGAAGGGCAAGAAGGCCAAGAGCAAGAAGGGCAGGGGCAACGACGCCAGTCATTTGCTCGGGTTCAATGTCACTGCCAGCACCAATCGCTTCAATATCGGCGAAATCGACACACCCAACATGTGAACCCACCAGTCGCTTCCAGGGCATTGCCTAACGAGCCGTTATTAGCAGTCTTCAGTGCCTCGAACAGTTTCACAGTGAGCAAAATGGCTGTACCTACCAGACACGACTGAAAGTGAGTGAGAACAAAGGCGTATACAGGTCTCTCTAGTGTGGCCGACTCTCATCGGAGAGGCAGCCGCCAAAAGAAATTTCTATCGTCCCAGTTCGTGCGGACAATACATTCAGTACAGCTGTTATTACCTCGATCAATATATAAACGCTTTCTTTCATTCTTCATTCTCACTCTGTAAGGGAAAACAGATGGAACATTGAAGGGGCCCTAGATTAATAGCTCAATTTGGTCATGATTTGGCTACAACACACAGAATCTACATATACACTCACATGAAAGTAGACTAGCTACTGTTTGGTTCTTGCCATAGCCTTCGACAACGATGAGAGGTTGGTGAAAGAAGTGCCTTAGTAGATTGGCTGGCTTTTCTTGCCTTGGAGAGGAGGAACAAAGGACAAGTCTTTTGACAAAGGAGTCTTATAGTAATACGACCATTAAATCTCTTTTTTGCTGTTATTGGCGACTGTTATTGGGCTTGAGAGGCCTCTCCCTGGAACTGCAACCTGACGACGTCGGCCAGCATGGCGATGACTGCGTCCTTGTAGTCTGCGTATCTGGGTCTGATGGCGTCGTTGTCGTCGTCGTCGGGGCGCATGGCGCCGTTGAAGCTGTTGGCCAGGTTGCTGCCGTTGCGCTCGTCCTCGTGCCTGAGCAGCTGGCTCTCGTAGACGGTGGAGAAGAGACAGAGGCCCTCGAGGAAGCCGAAGAGCACGCTGGACTTGAAGGCCTGCAGCAGCGCGTCGCGCTCGAAGACGCGCACCGCCGGCGCCAGCCGCCGCACCGTCTTGCTGAAGTGGTCGTAGTACACCGCCACGAAGTCCAGCATGTGCTCGCGCCGCACCCCGTGGTCCACCGTGGTGAACAGGAAGTACAGCAGGTCGGTCACGCACGACGCGTATCTTGCACGGTGCAGATCCTCGAACCTTCGCCAAATCGACGAAAATCTCACCTTGACCATACTAATGGGGCTTGCGAAATTTGAGGTAAGTAGTACCTGACGTCTACGCAGTCTGTTTGGCACTCCAGACTGGATCCGTAGAAGAAGAGCACGTTTTGTCTCCACAAATCTCCGTGACAGAGGACGCCGAACTCTTCGTCGGCGGCCACGAAGCCAGATTGGATGCTGTGCATGCGTCGCACCGCGTCCAGAAAGAAGCTCGAGAAGGCCTACGTGGACATCGAATTGGTCGAAACATTCTATCCAATTGTGAAAAGGTTCTTTTTTACCCTTAGGTCTGGTGAGCAGTGCTGGAGAATTCCCTGGAGCCTCGTGGCAATGGTGGCGTTGTTCCGCTGGAAGAGCTGCTCCGTGTCCTGTCTGTAGACGGGGTCCTCGGCCAGGAAGGGGAAGGCGTTGTGCATCTCGATCTGCTTCTCCTTGCGCATGGCGAAGCTGACTGCGTGCAATCTGGCCAGCCTCGAGATGGCCATGATGCTGTGGTTGAAGTCGAGGCCCGTCTCGTCCAGCCGCTCCGGCGAGGCGGAGCGGAAGCCGCAGGCGAACAGGTCCTGCAACACCAGGATGTCCTCCAAATTCTCCTCCTTCATCGCTTTAGTGTCCTCCTTCTTATCGTTCTCCTCGTGCTCCTCGTCCAGCGTGTTGCTCGGCCCCAGGGCGTAGCGTCGCGGCAAACACAGATACTGCTCCGGCTCGGCCACGCCCTTCTCGTTGCGCAAATAGTGACGCAGAGCCTCGATAACCGAGGAATAGGTCAAGTGTTCTCTCAGCATCTCGTCATTGGTGCCGTCCAAAACCCAACAATTCTCACTCTTTTCCTCGGAACCGTGTCTTTAAATTGTTTTTTTTTAGTCATTTTTTAAATTATTTAAGTAAAAATTATGATTTTGATTGAATTCTCTTTACCTGGAGAGAAGTTGCTCCTTCTTTCTGCTACTTTCCGATTTACCAGCAGCTCCTTCATTAGTGGCTTCATTATTGGCCTCATTACTCTTATTATGAGTGTTGCTTTTGGCTGCGTACTTGACGAGCAGCTCTATTTTGTGCCTGCCTCTCTGGTCCTTGAAGGCGACTTCGGCCTCGTGCAAAATTTGGTTTGTGTGCGGATTGGGCACTTGTCTCAGACTGATTTTCGTGATTTTCACATCCGATTGGTTCAGGTGACTGCAGAGGATTCGACGGAAAAACGATTTGTTCAGCCGATTCTTGGCCTCGTCGTGATGATGCGAGAGCGAGCCCGAGCTCCCGCCAAGACTTATGGCGTGCTGAAGCGACCTTTAATACCATTCATAAGGATCCATTAATGAGTAATAATAATATGTGATTCTTTTTGGTGTGAATATTACGAATATTTCAGTAATTTTCGATAAATGCTCTGTGTTTCGACAAAAGGATGAGCTTAAGAGTCGTCACGACACGACATCTCCTTAGGGTTGCGACACGCAAGGCACGAGGAAATCGTTTGAAAGTTGATTTCTTCATTGATATATAGCAACTTCTATAGGAAAAAAGGTATTTAATAAAGATGCTTAGATCGCTGCTTTACATACATATGTGCTTTTTATTAAGAGAATGTTCCTTTAAAAGTCCTGAAAATGAATCTACATATTTTCATTTTGAGCTGAACAATTCCTTAATTTAAGGAACAATATTGTAGTAAATATGTACTTGTATTGTCTTGTGATGATCGTTGATAGTCGTGATTGACCGCTAATGGGACATGCAGTCACCCAGTAATGAATGCATGAGGGAACCTTTTTTATTCATTGGAATAATGTAACAACTTTTCATTATTCCACAATTACTGGGACATTTTAGACTAGTCTCATTATATGTAGTTGTAAAATTGTTGATCCCTATGATAGTGCGTTGTCATGGCAACTACTACTACATTCTTTCACAAAAACATTAGGTACTTGATAATTGCCTTAATTAAGTACTTAATAAGTGTCTTAATTAAGCACTTAATAAGTGACTTAATTAAGTACTTAATAAGCGTCTTCATTAAGTAACTTCATAATTGCCTTAATTAAGTACTTAATAAGCGTCTTCATTAAGTACTTAATAATTGCCTTAATTAAGTACTTAATAAG
>JAOXNJ010133651.1:0-11144 GCA_028566655.1 Metis holothuriae
CGCCGAGCGGGTTACTGTCAGCTACAGTCAGAGAAACAATGTCACTGCCACTTCGCAGAAGACCCCCTTCGCGAAAACTAGCCAGGTTAGCTTCTTGCCCCGTCTTGAAACGCCTAAATTCCACCGACAAATTTCAATTGTCAATATTTTAAAGTTTTTATTACTAAAAATATATTGAAATAAGCAATTTAACTTGAGAATGCGACGATTTGAAATCGACTTTTTGAAGATTTAGAAATCGACCACGCGGAAGATTTAAACGCTTTACTGTTTTGTAGAGAAGCATTTGCATTTTTAGCTTAGCATGTTTAGCTTTAGAAAATCTTAATGAAAATTTTTTTTTCAAAATTTCGGAAATTTCAATTTTTCCGGAAAAAAAACGTCGTCAGGCCCAAATCTAATTTTCGATCAACAAAAAAAAAATCTCAAAGATCGTGATTGATTCTAATTTTTCCTCACTTGCGGCAGAAAAGCTCTGAGCCTGGCTGAGTGATGTGGCGACTCGAAAGCATTTCGTTGAGCAGGTGCAGCTGCAGAGCTGTTTTAGCAGTACTGATTTTTTTGTTTCTCCTTTGCTAAGAGTAGAGTTGTGTTAAGTTAAGCGGTGTATTGTTCAGAGTTGAATCGGCTAATTTGGGAAGAATTGATTTTCGCCGCGCATCATCGCCGTCAGCACAAGGAAATCGATCTCCGCGGCGAGAAAAGAAAGAAACTCTGAAGAGAGCCCATCCGGGAGGAATGGGCCGTCAGGAAGAAAACAACGAGGACAACGACGAGCCACAGCCCGGAACCAAAGCAGCCAGAGAGGTGCGTGTCTAGCAGAGATTAGCAGCTGCGAAACGGGCGACCCGCGATAAATCGTGTTTACGGGCAGATCAAACGCAGTGATAGATCACCCAGCTTTATTCCACTTTTATCAGCCGACGCGAGCAACAAAATCCGCTTTTAAAAATGATTTACGGAGCTTTTGCGTATTAAAAATTTAATGCTTTTTAACTTTTATAAGATTCTTTGAAATACAAGAATAATTTTTGATTAAAACCGCATGGAATCTTAATCACATGATAAGTAGAGAGCGTTCGCACTCTCAAGCTGGACTATTTTGATAGTAGAAAATTTTCGGAATTTTTTCATTCGTCATTTGATTCCTTGTTGTCTGCATTTTGAGACAGAATCGTCAGACAGATTTGTTGTAGCCTGGTTTAATTCAATTATCTAGTTTTGCATTTAGGATGCGAACGGGCACAGCCATGAGCTGACGTCCGTCGAGTTCCCAATCTTCTCGTACGATGAAGATGGGCTCGTGTCCGTCATCACGGAAATGCTCGATACTGCCGGCGTCATCACCCACTGGAAGATCTCGACTTCGCGCCTGGGCCACTTCCTCCTCACCGTCAAGTCCAACTACCGAGGTACTTGAGAGCGGCCCTGGTCTAGCCATGGTCTAACTATTCTAACTCTCTTCTTATCAGCAAATCCATATCACAACTTTCGGCATGCCTTTTGCGTGACGCAAATTGTCTACTCGCTGCTCGACCTGCTCAGCCCCGACGTTAGCCTCGACCTCGACTCGTGGGGTGTCCTCATCTTCGCCGCAATTTCACACGACGTAGGAACCGGTTCATTTTCTTTCACAAGCTGAGATTTATTGAAAAAAGTTTTCGTTGCGGAGAATAGTTTAGCAAAAAGTGAGCCTCCTTTAGACCACCCTGGAGTTGCAAACAGCTTTTTAAAAAACTCTTGCGACGCGCTGTACATTCTGTACGGTGATTCTGGCACGCTGGAGCACCACCACTTCTCGACCCTTTGCAAAATTCTCCACAATCGCGAAAACGACATCTTCGCCAATGTGCTGTCTAAGTAGCCCGCCGAAAGTGAGAACGTAGCCAAATGCATTTCAGAAAGAGCACACTGCTGCGGAGGATCAAGGAGCTCATCTTGTGCACAGACATGGCCAAGCAGCCGGCCTTCATCGCTTCCGCTTCCAAAAAAGACTCGCTCAGCACCGACGAAACCCTCAAGCTTTTTCTCAAATGCGCTGACATCTCAAACGAAGTCCGACCAAAGCCGATCGCTCAGAAGATCGTGGACTCCCTCTACCAAGAAATGAAACTCGAAAAGGTAAAAATTTACAAGTTTCATTAATTAACCCGTCATAGGGACTAGCGACGTCACTCAACATTCCGCAAAGCGCCATTTGTGCGATTCCTCGCGAGCAACAGCAGCTTAACTTCCATAAAAACTGCGTGCTGCCGCTATTTAATGTGCTTCTCAAAGCCTTCCCTAGGACGCGCGATACCTTTTGGAGGCCACTGGCGGCAAGTGCACAAGACTACGGCCTCGTTGAAGACAACGAAGAGGGGTCCTCAGCCGCGCCATGAATCCATGAAGAAAACGAGAGAACCGTTTTGCACATAAGAACTTTGAAAGAGATTCCGTTCAGAGTCAAATCTCCTGTACAGCATCTGACGCCGTTACTTTCCCTGTCAGACGAACCCTGCCCTTGTTCATATAATAACTCAAATAAAAAAAGGCTCCACTCAATCTTCTGGTCTTTATCTTTGTAGTAGCTGAAAACTATTCGAAAAACAATTTTGAAGCGAGGTTGAAAAAATGACGGGCGGTTTTAAAGAAAAACTGGGCACTTGGGTTAAAAGGCACTTGAATTTCAGCCGAACAAAACGGCGAGCTACGCGTGCTCGATGATTCCACACTAGTTTAAAAGTAGACTTTTATGGGAGCTTATCCGAAAATTGAGAGATTTGTCAAGTACTGCCTGCTCTTCTACTGCGGCGTCAGAACTGAGCCGGCGTTTAAATGGAAGCACTACGTTCTCCAAATCTCCACTGCAGCTCTCGTATTTCTGCCCATTTTCCTCCAAGGCGGGAATTGATCGTATAATGTAATGCTACAAGTTTGTCTGAATTTGTGTTTAAATTCCGACCAAAGTGGTGCTGAAA
This sequence comes from Metis holothuriae, assembly GCA_028566655.1. Lineage (NCBI taxonomy): Eukaryota > Metazoa > Arthropoda > Copepoda > Harpacticoida > Metidae > Metis > Metis holothuriae. The sequence goes on from JAOXNJ010133651.1 coordinate 2,961, forward strand.
TTGCAAGGCGTTTTAACGCTAGAACCTTATCAAATTGCTGGCATCTGCGCAGCCATTGGAGCCGCTTTTGTTTTTCTCTTTGGAATGCTCTCGAACTTGTACAGTAAGAGAAAGAATGTGCCATCGGCAACGACAGAGCTGACAGACGTATTTACAGATATCTTCCCTCCGAGGTGAGACAACTACATGTAGCAAATTGCAAAATGGAATTTTGTGGTTCAGAAATGCACTCAACGTGATTCTACGCGGCCTCATCGTTGGCTGTTGGGTCTTTTCAAAAGTAATCTACACTTTCTGGGCTGACGAGTGGATCGGCTGGTCGAAGATCTCGAATGAAACTGAAATTTTGCAGCATCCTATTCCACGCCCGAATTGCAGCGGACTGGCTTGTGGCCTCAAAATCGAACATCTGATCGCCACTTGGTTCTACTTTTTCGTTCATTTTCTTCCCGCTTCGACGGGAACTTATTTATGCAAAATGGCATACTCGCCGAACGAAGAAGAAGCCATCAGCTCGCTTGCTGGAGTGACGATTTCCATGTTTGCGTATGCCTGGGGAACAGTCCAGTTTACTTTTTCGGCTTTCTTCACAACTTGGACAACTTACGTAGACATCGTTGCCATCGTTTTTCCGCTTGTGATTCCCTCACTCAACACGCTCTCGTTGATGCCGGCCACGCTGTCGCTTGGTTTTTTCATTCTAGAGTCGACGGACAGGCTTGTCTTTGGCGGGCAAACTTCAACTATCAACCGCGCTATCGACCTTTGCAAAACGACACTCTTGGCGCTCGTGCTCATCGGCTGCGTCATTCTCAAAATGAAAATGATTTACTTCATCGGCACCGCTTTTGTTTTCTGTTATTTTTGGAATCTCGCGATCATGGATTTTGGATTTTTGACTCTTCCTTGTTTTCAAACTCTCAGCAAGAAAATATCTTTTCAATCATTCAGGCGGAAGGAGCTCGCGATTGCAAGACATTGCATTCTGCCACTCCTTCTTTTAATTTCACTGATCGTCGTCGGGTCAGTTGAGCAGATCCGCACGCTCGAAACTCTGCTTCAAAGAGAAATCGTTTTCAAATCTGTCATTGGCGTGTTGCTCGTCTTCAACGCTGTCTGCTACTTGCTGGTGTACCAAGAAACCAGCTGGCTTCGACAAGCGATTACAGACTTCATTTTACCGGGAACAGTCTGTTTCTATCAATTGTGGAATTTTCCCGGAATGACGCCGTTCGAAACGCTTGTTACCGACGATCCAGTTCACGCTATTTTCATTTTTCATTCTTTCCGGCTACTTTGGCTTCAGCCACTCTGGTTTGGCACAGCTTCTTTTCTCAGCCTCTGTCTTCGGCTCGTCACACAGCGAGTCCTGGTTGCCGAGCCATTCTATGCTTCGGAGCTCGTCGCGCCTGTGCTTATTGAAATTGCCATGATGGCTTTTGTTGCTTTGTTAACGAGGGTGAAGTTCATCGCCCAGAAAATCCGCGTTATGGTCGGCCAAAACAAAAAGAACTCGCTGCAGTGGTTGTTCTTAAGTATCGTTAATGCGTTGATCTCGAGTGTTTTTGCTACTCCGTTAATTTGGACGAAAAAAGGAAGCTTCGATCTTCGAGCTTGGGCGCCAAATCACATCATCAAAATTCAAAGATCTCATTCAGGAAAAGTACCAGAGCTTGACTTTCGCAGCTTGATAAAATACAAAAACTTGAACTCAGTAAAGATCCAAACTCGACCGAAAAAGCGATTTTTGACAAGACATCAACCGAACTAACGACGCTTATTGCAGATAAACTCGTCGCATCTTCTCCAGGAACAAGTTGGCTCGCGAAAAAGAAAGACAACGAGGAGGCGATGCTGATTTTTAAACATTCTGAGTACTATTTATCGGACTTTTTAGGAAGAGGATCTTTTCAGTGAATTTGAATTGTCATCAAAAGTGACCGTCTGATCCTCGCGGGAAGAAATATTTCCTTTGAAATATGATGTCAGCATGGCGAGAAAGTCTGTGATCACCGAACGCGTAGTCGCGCAGGAGAAGAAACTCGTCCATCGGCGAGAAATGAACTGGTACTCGCCGAAATTTGCAATTTTTTTAGCAAAGAACTTTCGCGATTATCTGCAAGAAGCGGAGAGCAGCCACGAGCAAAGCTTGAAAATGAATCAAATTGCGCCGGTTGTTCGCGAAACGAGCGACTATTTTCAAGTGCATGAGATTCCAGCTCCAAGAAAAACGATTCCAGGAGATTGGCACTATATTCCGATGGACGTCAGAGCGGCTTTAGCTACTTCATCAGGGCATCAAGAGGAACTGCTCGACATTTTGTCGTCAATATCTTTGTCTTCTAGAGATCTCGTAAGTGATGAAAGGTGAGATTAAATTATTTTGTTAAAATCTTCAGACAGCTTTGGAAGCTCTGATCGGCGCGCTTTTACTGACAGTAGAAGAGCTAAACGCCGAAGCATTCGCCGATTTGTTGAGAAAGAAGCAAAACGAGCAGTTGAGCTGGATTCGCGCGAGAGCAGATTTGAGCGAGCTAGTTGCTTCCGCCGCGCTGCAGACGTTCACGCACCTTTTCGACGATGAAATCGCAGAAGCATACTTGTGGGATTCGAAAGAGCTCGCCGACGCAATTGCAAATGGCACGCCTTGCATTGGTCTCAAACTCGTAAATGTTGAAAACTTGATTTTCGAAGATTTGGAAGTTTAAAAAATTTTGAAGGAGTCCGACTTTGCAGAAGCGACGCTGTTCGCGAAACGAGTGAGCGAGTGGTCAGTCTGCTCGTTGAGTCGACACACGCTGCAGTCCGTCTTTCTCGACGGCGAGTACTTCGACGATGAGTTGAAAGAAGCACTCGCGACAGCGAATTTCGCGGCGCATCGACCTCGTGGAACCGTTGCCTCGCATCGTCTTGTTCTTTATCGCTGAAAAATACTCAATTTTTATATGCAATTTTCTTTCAGTTTTTTGGAACTGTTCCACGCCGTTATTTCTATATTCTCGCTGTTTCGAACAGAAATTTCGAAAAGGAAGTAATTTACTAATTAGAAAAGCGGAAGTGCGCATTAGTGGCTCTTTTACCAAAAACGGTAAATTTAATTGTGAGTGAGCCTCGTTTTCGTTAATGCTCTTTTCGAGTGAAACGAGGAGTAAACAAACTCAGTTAGTCAGAGATAAAGGCAGTTTTTATTATACAGACGTAAATAGTAAATATGCTGAAAGTGCTAGAATTGGAGCTGATTTTCAGCTTCTTCCTTTTCTTTCTTTTCCAGCTCGAGTTTAGATCGCCGCCGGATCAGGTCTTTGACTGCCTTCGTGCCGAGGAACGTCGCTCTCGGAGTCGGCTGAACAGGCTCAGACGGTTCTTCTTAAAACAGATAGTTTATTTATACAGTTCCTGACTGTTTTCCTCACCTGCAGGATGGATTTTTACGCCTCCGAAGAACTCGTCTGAAACGTCTGACTCGTCAGACTCGTCGATGTTGTAATCAAAGTTCGGATTGATACTTATTTTTATAAAGTCTTTCTCTTTTAAAATGCATAAAAACTCACCTGAGAGACATTGTTCTTCCTCCAGCAATGTCCTCTTCTTCGTCCGAAGTATCGCCTTCCTCGTGCACGACGACCATCTTTTTCTTTGCCTCGGTCGGCAAGTAGCGGCGGAATTTAATCGTCACCCAGATGATTCTGATAAAAAGAACGAATGCGGTAATGGCCATCGAAGCATTGGCGCCAAACGCGGCGCTCTTCTCGATGTAAAAGCCGAACTCGATTGCGTACTCCTTGAACGAGAACTCGGAAGAAAGGTCCATTCGAAAATGGTAGAGCCCGTACCGGTTCTCCGGAATCACAATGTAGATGTCGTCCATGCGCAGTGGACGATTGTGGCGGTCTTCTTCCATGTGCTTCTCGCTTTTAAATGTGTCCTTTTACGAGTTGCGTTGTTGTGCAAGCCCGAAAAATTCAGCATGAGCAATTTTGAATCAATTTCTGGATCATTGCAACTTTCCTGACCGTCTTCAGTTTTTGGATAGATCTTGCCGCTGAATTCGTGATCTAGCGAGGAGCCTTGACGGCAGGAGCCGACGTACTGCTTCGGAATGGCGTATTCTGAGTTTTTCGTTTCGAAAATGAAATAATCGCGGAAGTGCGGACTGCGTCCATTTTTCTCGTAAAGCGTCACTTTTACATCGCCAAGGTCTTCTTTGACGAGCTCAAGCTTGAAGCAGATCGCGTTAATCTGAAAAACAAGGATGAAACAGAAGTGGCGCCACTTGGAAAATTTCGACAAAATTTTTTCAATTGTGGAAAAGCCACTCGCGACATTATGACTTAGATTTACTTAGCCAAAGAGCTCGCCCTTTGTACGTTTACAAATGTTTACGTCAGAACACAGCGAGCACAGTTTTTCAACGCCGCGCGGAATAATAAGAACAAAAACGCGGAGATGCAATCACGTTAGTTTAGCCACATCTAATTCACGCGCAAATTGCATCTTCAAAAAAAGATAAAGGCGAGCGCGCGTTTTTCGGGTTACAAAAGATTGTCGGCTTGAAATGCGAACTCTAAAGCGAACTTACCGAGTTGTTTCGGAAAACGTAGAGGACTTCTTTGAGGCAGCCAGGAGACGAGAACGAATACGGCGAGCGATTGTGCGCAGCGCAGCCGTCGCTGTATTCTCCATTTTCCGCGGCCAGGCTTTCTTCAGAGATCGCCTCCGATGCAATGCCGATTTCTTTCAGCGACTCGCTGATTTGATACCCGCTCACCAACTCGGTGACCATGTTTGGGCAAATATTCGTCGGTCCAGTTTCCCACGGATTTTTGTACACTCATAACGGGTTATGTACTTGCCTGGCTAGCATTTACGAAAATTTGAGCAATTTTGAGCTAACCCTACACTGGCTCGATCTGTCCGAAATCGTTGTACAACTGGACGCATCTGAGACATTTCTTGCTCTGCGTTGCGGCTGCGTTCGTCCACGGCTCGCATGAAGACATGTTGACGTTGTAAAAATTGCCACTGCCGTTGACGGTGATCGACTTGCCGAACTTTGAGGGCGGCCTAAAGTTTGTAATTCGATTTGCGAAAGGCACGCTGCGCCGTGGCTCGGGATGACGAAAGAGCACCTGTAATTCTCCGGCAGTTGCAATACCATCGGAATGTCCAGGCAGCTGCTGTCGTTGATGTCCGAGAAATGTACCAGAAAGTGAAGAATACTCGCCCAAACCGATTCCGGGTAAGCGCTGATTTTGGATCTCATTTTTTTTTTCGCTTTCCAATTTTGGTCATTTTTGCATTTTCAAAATAAAGCAAGACCCATTACTTGTTGTGCAGTTTGTATTTCTGACTAATTCACTTGTTCCGTCCGAGAGCTGGATTTCGCGGAACTGCATGACTTCTGCGTGGCGCTTCTTCAACTGGTCGAGGAAGCTCTCGTCATAGCCGAGTCCCTTTTCGCGCCAGCTGAAGACGTCTTCGTCCATTTTGTAGCGTGTCTCGTTGTAAAGCAATTGCCAGTGGTGGCCCATCAAGTTGCGAAAAGTCGAGTAGTAATCCATAGATACGTAGTGCTTGGGCGGGTCAATGTTGAAGAAGATGACGAGCGACTGGCCTGTGCAGCGCGGGATCGGATTGCTGAGGTAGATCAGTGCCGACGCCTTCACGACGCCTGACGTGGGCGTCGTCACTTTCGCTTCGAAAAGCAGGTTGATAACGCGCTCGCCGTCTGCGTTCACGATCGCGTCGTATGTGTAGTAAATCGCCTTGCCTTCCATTGTCGTCACGCCGAAGGAGGAGTCGCCGCCGCTGTTGCGGATCTTGAACGGCACGCGGATCCTCGTTTTTTTGTCGACTTGGAATTCGCGCGGTCCGTCGTAGACTAAAATAAAGAAGAATAACTCTCGCCCAAGAATAATTTCATTACCAATTCGTCTTTCACATTCTTGATCAAGCTCAATTTCTCGAAGCGCGTTGTTCGAATTTTGAATTCCATAAAGCCGACTTATGCCCATTTTGGGTTGCATCCAGACAAGTGCGTAGAAATCGCTTACGTCCAGCTCAGTTTCAACTGCCTACGAGAAGTGATTCGTTAATTAATCGGCCAGTAAGCCGCGCTTGGCGGTACCTTGAGTTTGGGCTCGAACTCTGCGACGACGAGCCATGCCGCGAACGTGTTGGTGGTGGTGCATCTTGTCAGCACGGCCAGTCGTTCGTTGACAGGATCTGTAAACGGGTGTTTCTTATTCCCTGAGCTCGCATGAGCCGATTGAAACACCCGTATCAGAGACGACGGACAGCACTTCGAAGGAATTGACCCTGGCATTATTTTCCGTATTATAATCTGTGTAATAGTTGACTTCGACGTTGTCGATCTTCTCGAAACCGTAGTCGAACCAGTTCTGGCCATTGTCGTACGTGTACATCAAGTTGTTGTCGCCCGAAACGATGATGATCTCGCAATGCTTTCCAAGACAGTGGAGTTTCAGGTCAGCTGAATCTAGACCGTCGATATTGGCGAAGTTGGCGCAGTTGAAGTCAAAGCTGCTGTGTCTGCTGCCGACATGACTTCTGTAGAGGCAGAGTTCGTTGGACGAGCTCAAAAAGCGAAGAACGAAGAAGTCGTGCTCCACCCCGAGAACAAAGGTTGAAAATTATATTTAAAAAAAAGAAGATTTTTTTTTCTAGACTTTTGAACCGTAGCTTTGAGGCCAAGAGGAAAATCCATTACTGAAATTTCACACTTTTTATTGATGAAGAAGTCTTTAAAGCCGGATGCAGCTGGGTCGCCGTTGAAGCCAGGCTGCGCAGATTGCGACGAGTTGAGGAAGAACTCTTGGTGCAGTTCGGTTTGGTCCTGAAAAAGATATCTTTGTAGAAGTATATTTTCATGTACTTACGAGCAGTTCGCTGGTCCAAGTTGAGTCGGACGTGTTGGTGAATGTGAGCAGCATAAACTTGTCGCTGGTCACGGCGTAGAAGGCGTCCACGTTGCTGTCGCAGTTCAAAGGCATAACGCCGAAGAGCTTCACGTTGTTGGCAATTTCGGCCAGCCCGGGAGTCGTTAGAGGCTCGAAGTCGATCGTGATCTAGATAAATAGTTCACCACATTGCAAGAGAGATTCTTTTGTAACAAGCGCCAATTAGTTGCGCTGACTGACACACTCTTCTAAAGTGCATTTTAAACTTTTAAAAGGCGATTTTTCCGATGAGCGAGCATTTTGTTTTGGTTGATTTTTACGAAGAATATCACTTACGCTCTCCTGCTGATGGACTTTGCGGAAAGTTTCTTTCCCAGGCGGCGGCGAGGAGGACCAGGAGGAAACGTCCTTCTTCACAATTCTGCCAGCGGTGGAAACTGCAAAGTGCTCGAACTCGTTCTGAAGCCAGACCGCGGACTTGTTCTCGATTTTAAACCCGAAATGGCTCTTGAAAGAGTCAATTGCGGCAAAAGTAAAAAAAAATGTTCGCGAAACCGATTCCTGAGTGTTCCAAATCAACCCCAGCTTGCCGGCCGCCGGAGCAGTGATCATTTTCGAGTTTGTAGAACAAGGCAACTCGATCATCCTCTTTTATGATAAACAATGCGGATCGGCAAAAATAATATCTGCGAATGCAATTCTATCGCGTGAATCTATCACTAACTCCTATCATCCCGGACGTCGTCTGAATCAAAGCTCGAGCTTGGAAGCAAAGCAGCGACGAGCTCGAGAGGATCATGAGCGATGACTCGCACGCCACTGGACTGCAGTCCCAAATGATCGCTCTTGACAAAGCCTAAATAGTCTGGACGAAGATTCTTCTCGGAAACTGCTAGCTTGTTGGGATAGTTTCATATGTTTTTAAACAACAAAAAAAGCGATAACGACTTGATGAGTTATTCCAAATCTTGAGAATTGTCTCGAGCAACTCGTCATTTTCGAACTTGTCCGTCGAGTTGTTCCATTTCATTTTTGAAGTAACAGTTGTGCCCTCCCAAACGAAGCTGAGCTCAACGTCGTGGAAGTAGTTTAATTTCCAGTTGTCGCTCGTTTCTGAATTTCAATTTTTGCAATTTCGTCGAAAGAAAAATAGATTTTCTGCAGCTCTGAGGTCAAAAAATGCAGCGAAAAATCATAATTTTAAAGTTTAAACAAAGATTAAATGCGTCAAAGTCGCAAATTAAAAATAACCAAACCTGGAATC
>JAOXNJ010133984.1:0-11143 GCA_028566655.1 Metis holothuriae
GGATTCGACTGCCAGATTATGCGATAGATATTCAGAAAAAATATATCAAGCAAAGAGGGAAAACGTTGTTTTCGCCAATTCATTTAACCCAGTTTAATAAAAACCTTAAAAACTTGGCCGAGCAAGCTGGCTGGACCATGTCTGTAACCAAGCGTAGAGAAATACTTGGTGTAGAAAAAAACATAAAACCAGTTCATCATCGGCAGAAGCAGCATCGATTCTGTGACTTAATGAGCTCGCACGTAATGCGAAGAACTGCCATAACTACGTTACTCATTTTGGGGATGCCTGAGCATATGGTGCGTTCCGTAAGCGGACATACGAGCAATAGTACTTCGTTTTACCGATATGTGCGCTATGCGCAATCATACCTGGATAAAGAAATCGATAAAGTGCATGCACAATTAAGTGAGAAACCGGAATAAATAATTAATAGCGTAAGAAATCAAATGATGAATTTCTTACCTTTGATTTTGAACTATTCAGCCAAATGCAAAACAAGCAGTACAGATTAGAAGCAGGTGCATTGTCGTATGCCTTATTTCTATTGTTAGTATCAGGGATTTTGATTTCTGCTTTGTTCCTATTTGCGAATGTTGTTCAGAACAATCAGCAACAATTTATTATTAATCAGCAGTTATATGATGCAATTGAAAGTGGATTCACTATCTTAAAAGAAGACAAGGAAGTATTTTCTGAATATCAGAATGTTCCACTTGCATCGGCTGATTCCATACAAATTTCTACAATGCCTTGGAACGTCTATAAGGTTGGCAAAGTGGAAGTAGCAAAGAAACGATTTAATAGAGCGCAAAGTGCTTTTCTTACTCCATTTCGTGCAGGCGATTCTATTGCTTTATTTGTAGAAGAAAGTAATACAAAACTCCAGTTCGTTGGGGACGTAACTATTAAAGGTGATTTACACATCGGGCGAATGGGCTATGGCAGAGGAAACTTAGGGCAGGCATTTCAGCAGGGAATACAGACTGTAGATGGGCAGACGATTATTAACAATGAACTTGTCCCAGAGTTAAACGAAGTCTGTCAATTTTTTGCAGACATTCCCATTGAACAAATCCCAACCTTGTACGAAGCAGAGCCATTGAATGAAGAGTTATTTAATCAAGACCATATTCATCAACCGTTCACTCAGAATACGCTGGTGTATGTAATGCCTGCAAATTCAAGGTTGACGAACGTTTCGATGAGTGGAAATATTATCATTTACAGTCCTGGCCTATTGCAAATTGACAGAAGTGTTCAATTAGAAGATTGTTGGATTATTGCACCGCGAATAGAAATTGACGATGGTTGGAACGCAACCGCTCATTTACTTGCTTCTCAATCGATAAAAATTGGTAGATATGTATCGATGAACTACCCAAGCTCGGTAGTAGTAAGACCGAATAAAGAATTTCCAGAACAACTGAGTACTGCGATATCCATTGCGGAACATTCGCTCATTGAGGGATCAGTGATTTTACAGAATAAACCCGTCTATGCGCCTTATCATTTAGTACAAGTAGATGATGATGCAACAATTGAGGGAGAATTGATTGTGCAAGGAAAATTATCATTTTATGGTAAAGTGTATGGTTCGTTATATGCAAAAGAGCTGTATTATCGACTCAATAGTGGAATTTACAAAAACTATTTTATTAATGGAACCATCGATAAACAAACGCAAAATCCGTATTTTGCATCCTCTATTCAATCACAAAAAGAGAAACCTGCAATCGTCGTAAAATGGTTAGATTAAAAGCAAATACATTAACCGAAGTGATCGTCTCGATGCTTATTATTGGCATCTTGGTTGCTGTGTTGCTCCGCTTTTTGCCATCGGTGCAAGGATTAATCTATCCGATTCAAAAAACGCAGATTGCTACGCGAGTAGATTCATTATTTACTGCAATAGAAAACGATGAAGTTGTGTTGCCAAATCAAAACATCAAGCAAGTGAATTACTCTGTCGATTTTGAAGCCATAAACGAAAATCAAGCACTTCGAAAAGTAATGATTACAGCGGAACTCAACGATGAGATTGTTATTTCAAAAGATAAAATTATTCGCATTGAGAGCTAAGGTTGCAGCATTTACTTTAGCAGAAGCACTCACGGTGTTTGTGGTTACATCGATACTGGTGGCGATGGTCTTTCAGTTTTATCGTTATCTGGAAGTGAGAAGTAGTCAGTTAAGACAAAAAGCAAGTGAATTAAATGAATATTATTATGCGAAGCAGTTTCTTGAATTTGCCTTTGCCAATAGTCAATCGATTACAGTTGATGGTGATTTTATTCAGTTCAACCAAGCGAATCAAACGATTGAGACACAAGTGACTGATTCAGAACTTATCGCTTATTTCCCGAACAAAACAGATAGTATTTCTTTTGCCCAAGTATCTATCGAATCGATGCAATTCAATGAAATGGACTTGGTGGAAGAAGTTTATTTTTCTGTTTGGCTCAACGATGGCAGCCAATTTCCTTTACATTTTGAAAAAGAATATGCGCAAGATGAAAATTGGGCATATTACAGAGAGAATTTTATTGATGAGTGAGCCAAAAGAAAATATTTTCCAGAAAGATATTCAGCTCTTTCCAGCTAAGTTTAATGCGAAGCGAAAGTTTTCCTTTTATAATGAATTATCGATACTCATAAAAGCGGGAGTTGATGTGTATCATGCATTGGAAGTGGTTCGAGACCAAGAAAAAAATAAAGTGTTTCGGAAAAAATACGATCAAGCGATTAGTCAACTTACACAGGGAGATACATTTAGCGAAAGTATTCAACAAGCCTTATCTATTAGTGATTACGAATTATACTCTCTGCGCATTGGCGAAGAAACAGGGAATTTGGGAGTCATTCTCTTTGATCTCGCCCAATATTACCAAAGCAGACTAAAACAAAACAGAAAATTTATTAGTGCGCTTACATATCCAGTGTTAATTATTTTGGTTTCTGTTGTTGTTATTGCTTTTATGCTCGGCTTTCTCGTGCCGATGTTCTCCGATTTATATGCTCAGTTCGATGGAGAACTACCATCTCTCACGCAATCATTAATTGATATTTCTGATGTGGTCAAGAAGTATTGGTATATCGGTCTACTCATTATACTCGGAATCATTGGCTTAGTGATGATTTCGAAGCGATTCCCCTGGCTACAAAACACTTGGTTCCGCTTTTTGTTTAGGATTCCATTCCTTGGTAAACTGTTTCAGAAAATGTATTTGTCTTTATTTTGTAATGCGATGGCACTCTTAACCAAAGCTAAAGTTCCGCTAACAGAGGCGATTGCTTTATCCGCTCGCATTGTGTCTATTCCATTTTTCAAAGCGCAACTCGGGCAATTGGAAATCGACATTATTCAAGGAAAACCTCTACATCAAGCTATGAAAACGATTCCATTTTTCGCAAATCGGATTCCAGCTTTGGTAAAGGTGGGAGAGGAGACAGGTCAGTTAGATGTGATTTTTGATGTACTAAGCATGGAAATGCAAGAAGAAGTCGGTCACCAATCCGAAATACTAAACACGCTTATTGAACCCGTAATCATCATTACGCTTGGCTTAGTCATTGGAATTATTCTCATCGCCTTGTATTTGCCAATCTTCAATATTAGTGATCAGTTTGGTGTTTAGTGAAAATTCATTGTCATTCGCTTTGATTTTTTATTGAGTTTTCATTAATTTCGTGATGAATATTTATAAACTATGAGAAGACTTAAAAATAATAAACTAAAAGCATTCACTTTAACCGAATTATTGGTTGCATTAGCAATAATTGGCGTGTTGGCTGCACTAGCTGTTCCTCGTTTAAGTAATTTTATAACAAAAGCAAAGACGTTAGAAGCGCAAAAAGGCTTAGAAATGTTATACGAAACACAGCGAACCTATTATTACCTTAATAATCGGTATTCTGATGACTTAGAACAAATTGATTTTGAAATGGACAATCAGGATAATCAAAACTACATTTTTGAAATCGTTGAAGCCACCGAAAGTACTTTTTTGGCGAGAGCAACGGCAGATAAAGATTTTGATAATGACGGGCAAAGAAATGTCTGGGAAATCGATCATAATAAAAACCTCGTTGAAGTAGTCAAAGATTGATTGATTGGATTTGCTTGTTTGGTTTTATCGCCTGCCTCGTTCGCGCTTCTGTTATGGATGTGAGAACAATGCATATTTCTCTGGTTCACGTTCTTGTTGCCATTGTATTTACAGCGCTTCAAGTGGTGTTCAATGGTTTTCCAAATCAGAGTTTCTTTAGTCTCGGCTTTATCAGTGTAGTATTTTTTCTTACCGCAGTTTATTTCCGAATCCGCCATAAGAATTTTCTCGCTGTATTTGGAATTGCAGACATTATTATCTTCTATATTATTGCGTTTTGGCTTGATTTTCAATCTTATTTGCTCTTCTTTAATCTCTCGATTATATCCGCAATCCTTTACTCTTGGATGAAAAAACAAGAAAAACTTCCATTCGTTCCATTTCTTACATTCGGATTTGTTTGTATATTGGTCGCTCTTAAAGTACAAAAGTATTTTTATTGAACAAATTGAATGAAATAGTCAGCTACGAGAATGCAACGCATTATAGTATTTATCCGATGAAATTATCGGATAATATTCTGCATTTGTACTGCCCAGTGAATGGCAATGAAGATGAGTTGAGAACAGAGTTGGAATTCGTTCTTGGATATCCAGTTGCCTTACATCGAGCACAGCGAGAAGAAGTCCAGCAACTAATTCAAGAGAATTATAAGGTTGATTTTTCCTCTTCTTTTCGAAAACAAACGACTTCTGATTACAAGGAAGTCGATGATATCATTAAAGATGCTCTGGCAAATAAGTCCAGTGATATTCATATTGAGCGCACACAAAAAAACTGTCGGGTAAGAATACGAATTGACGGTGTGCTGATCGAGCGAAAAATCTTAGATATTGAGTATTACAATTTTCTCGTTAATAAGATTAAGGTTCGTTCCAACTTAAATATTGCTGAAAAGCGTATACCGCAAGATGGACGAATGAATGTGCAAGTTAATCAAATGGAGTTGTATGTTCGAGTAAGCATTATTCCTACCTTTTATGGAGAGAAAATTGTACTTCGATTACTCGGAATGAGTGCAGATTCTTCTCATATTGAGGATGTAGGAATGCAACAAGAGCAGCTTAATATTTACAAAAAGAATATACGGAAAAATCAAGGTTTAATTCTCATTAGCGGACCAACTGGAAGTGGGAAAACAACCACTCTCTATGCAACACTGCGTGAATTGAATAGCATGGAGACCAATATTACGACAGTTGAAGACCCAATCGAGTATATTTTGCAGGGATTAAATCAAGTCCAGATTAAACCAGAAATTGATTTCGGCTTTTCACGAGCTTTACGCTCCATACTCCGTCAAGACCCGGATATTATTATGATTGGAGAGATTAGGGATATCGAAACTGCCCAAATTGCGATTCGAGCATCTTTAACAGGTCATTTGGTGTTTGCAACCATTCACACCAATTCAGCAATTGACACGTACTATCGATTGATTGATATGGGAATTCCCGAATATTTGGTTTCCTCGTCGTTGACGTTAAGTGTTGCTCAGCGGTTAATACGAAAACTCTGCCCAGACTGTAAACGAAAGAAATCTGTTAATGAATTGCCCGATTTTATTCAAGAGATCCTCCCAGATGAGATTGAATTTGTTTACGAATCTGTTGGATGTAATTCTTGTTATCAAACGGGCTTCTCGGGTCGAAAGGCTCTCTTTGAAGTATTGGAAGTTGATGGTGATATCCAAGAAAAAATTGAAGAGTACAAACACAATCAACGAGATTACGTGACACTCTATGACTGCGCCTTAAACAATTTGATCGCCGGAGAGACTAGCTTATCTGAAGTATATTCATATTTAATCAACTAATCAATGAAACAACTCGCTTGCATATTCTTATTTTTCATAGCAACCTCTGGCTTTGCTCAGGATCCATTGGAGGACGAAACTCGATTGGAGAATATTCGATTTGAGCTTGAAAAGTTAGCAATTGATGATCCAGATATACTCAAAGAAGTAGATATCCAAGTGGATGATGATGACATACAATCGTTTATTCATACACTGGTAAAAACAGCGAATATTAATGTCAATATTGACCCAACAATTGAAGCACGGGTTTCGAATTATTTTACTGATGTCAAAGCCTTAGATATTATCATCTATCTCTGCCGAAACTATAATTTGGATGCAACCATTGCAGGGAATATTATATTCTTAACAAAGGTTGAAGTGGTACAAGATGAATACCGTCCAGATATTGTTTATGATTCTTACTCTTCTCGAATAACCATGAACTTGGAAAGAGACACTCTTTACAAAGTAATACGTGCTATTGTTAGCGAAACTGGTGAAAATATTATTCTTTCTCCAAATGTGAATAAAGATCAGTTAATTACGCTGTACATGCAAGATGTGGAAGTAGATGATGGAATCAGAAATTTAGGCTATGCAATTAATCTTTCTGTATCAAAAGACCAACAGACCTACTATTACCGTACCGCTCAAGATGAAAGACAGCTGCAAAGTCAATTGGAGCAAAACAATCCACAAGATAAAGAGTTAAATGCTGGAGGAAATCCGCGTCCACCGATTCCAACAGATCAATTTAGTTATGCAGTAGACCCTGTAAGTAGACGAATTTCTGTAGATGCCTTAAAGGTCCCTTTAAATGAATTATTTAACGTATTAACTACAGAAACAGATCAAAATTATATATTAACAACCGATTTCCCCAATAATGAATTTGCAACTGTTAAAGCAAAAAATTTAAGCTATCAAGAATATCTTGAATATATTTTGCGTGGTAAAGACTATACTTATACTGTTCAGGATGGTGTAATTACTGTAGGCAAGAAAGCACCTGATTTATTTACCCAAGAAATTTTTCAATTTAATAGTAGGTCATTCGACGAGGTAATGGAAGCCATGCCACAAATTACTATGGATGAAATTGAAATGAAAGAATTCAAAGAGTTAAACTCATTATTAATTAGCGGACCAAAATCGAAGGTCACAAATATCGTATCATTATTAGAAGAACTTGACCGAGTTGTTCCGCAAGTTCACATGGAAGTGGTTGTTGTTGAAGTTTCTAAGGACAATTTAATTGATACAGGAATACGAGCTGGATTGGCTCCTTCGGACTCTACATTAAACACGCAAGGACAGTTCTTTCCGAATACAAATGGATATTTTACCTTAAATTCCCAGTCAGTGAATAATTTGATTTCTCGAATTAACAACACAGGATTTTTAAATTTAGGACAGGTATCTCCCAACTTCTATTTACAGTTAAAAGCCCTTGAGGCCAACGGTAACTCAGAAACTCGTTCAACGAATCGACTTTCTGCTCTAAATGGTCACGAGGCATCTTTTACAATTAGTGAGAAGATTAACTATTTTGTGGAGCAAAATCTTGCTGCCCCGAATAACCAAAACGGAATTTCTACACTTACTACCAGGACCGTAGAAAGTATAGACGCAAATACCGAAATTAAGATTACCCCTTTTGTAGCTGGCGATGGACAGGTGACATTGGATGTTGGAGTTCAATTTGCTAATTTTACCGGAGCAATACCTACTTCTGCGGATGAGCTCCCTCCAGGCGTAGCCTCTCAGTCCTTCAATTCGCTTATTCGAGTCAATGACCGCGATATGATTGTTCTTGGTGGCTTGGAAAGAGAGACCGATTCAGAAAATAGGCAAGGTGTTCCATTCTTTTCACGTATTCCAGTCATAAAATGGTTTCTGAACGACAAACAAAAGCGAAAAGGGGAATCATCAACACTCATCTTTATTCGACCAACAATCATCTACTAATGAAGACTGTTGTAGAAATTACGCAATTCAATGGAACAAGTGAATTTGAGGCTTTCTTGTATTCCATTGAGCCAAGCAATAGAGAGCAAAGTACAGTCGTCGGTCGATTTACAAGTATTCAATCTCTTCTCAATCAATTAACTAGCGACATTTATTTACTTGTAAATATCAATCAACTCTTTAATTTTTCAGTGCCAAAGCAGTTGAATAGCAACAGAGAAGAGCTTATTAGGCAAATTCAAACAAGATTTCCCACGATTACGGTCAGCGAATATGCGATTCAGTCTTATCGCTTCGAAGAAACGATTTATACGAGTATGGTCCAACAGTCATTGCTCAATGAATTGTTGGATTTGTTTCAAGAAGTATCTGTTCGGGATGTCTTTCTTGGTCCGCATCCTGTTGTTCCTCTGCTACCATCAGTTGCACAACCTTTTCCGATTCAGATTACTCACTACCAAATTGAGCGAGCAAATGAATATATGTTTCGAAAGAATAATGAAATTGCAAGAGATGAATTACGCTTAGATCAACTCACAATAAAGAGTCAACTGTTACTAGCGCTTGCAGTTTGTCTTGGAAGTAATCACCGCGTGATGAACCAACTCGGAGATTCTATTGAACTAAACAACTCGGAAGAACACGAGAAAAAGGTACAATTTATTCGAAGGGTAATTGCTCCATTGATTGGATTGCTCATGCTGTTCGGCATCATTCACTTTTTTGTTGAACAGAGCAATGAAGAACTAAGTAATGAATATACACTAAAAAGTGGAGCAATTAATGCATACATGTCATTGAAAAACCAAGAAGGATTTCAGGTGAGTAATCGAGATGTGTTTGCCTCGTTGATGATTGATGAAGTGCTTGGAGTAAAGCCTAAACAAATTATCTCCAATGATATCATTTACTCGACAAATGATATTGTGATAAATAGTCAAATTCCCAATCAAGGAAATCACTTGATTAGCCAGTGGATTAATTCGATTGAACAAAAAGAATGGACTAAGGATGTTTCTCTTCGCACATATAGCAGAAGTGGAGACAGTGAATTTCAATTAACCATAACATTCGAATGAAAAACCGATTCCATACCATCGTTTCTCAAATCGGTACTCGACTACTGTATATCGTTGGCGTGGTGCTATTTCTTATTCTTATTTTTTTCTATGTTGTTCCTTCTTTCAATTTATACAAAGAAAATAGGCGTATTAAACAAGAGCTTAACCATAGTGAGGAAGCGGAACAATTTCTTACCCTGTATCAACAACGGAAAAAGAAATATGAATCTGAGGTTTCTCTACAGTTCAACAACTTTGAAGAATTACACGAAGTTCTTTTAAATATCATTAATCAGCATAGCGATAATAAAGAAATTGTTGTCGTTGATATTGATACATCCAAAGACAACAATGAACAAAATCAAACCGTTTCTAACACAGTCTTACTTTTACAAGGAAATTATTATCATCTTCTTCAACTGCTTCGCGTATTGGAGCAAAATAAAGGAATTGGGGAAGTCATAGTAGCTCATTTTTATGTGCAGCAAGAGCGAACCAATAAAGACATTCACTTATTTTTGGAAATCCATTTAAAAAATCTTAAATTCAATCAATGAAAAGAATAATTTATTTACTCATTATCATTGTCACATTTATCTCTTGTGATGATGTATTCGAGCCAGATATTGATGATGAAACCGTTGTGATTCTTGCCCCTTCTGATGGAGCGATAGACGATGATGGTAGTCTGACGTTTTGGTGGGAAGAAGTTGAAGATGCCGAGCGATATGATGTACAAATCGTAACACCAAGTTTCACAGATGTGGATGACTTGGTGTTGGATACAACTGGAACATTTACCAACTTTGAGTTTCAATTAGATTCTGGAGATTATCAATGGCGAGTGCGTGGTAGAAATGATGGCTCTGAAACAGATTATGTCGTTCGTTCGTTTTCTGTTCAATAGCAATTAAAGATGAAAAACAAGGTAGTTGTAATCGCTCTGGCTCTGTTTGTGCTTGCTATTTGGAGTTATGCTTTTCTTCAATTTCGGCAAATTACACAATCCAACCAACAGGCAAATGCGCCAACACCACAGCAGTCATTTGTTGATTCGCTCAATTATTTTGACGGTAAGGAACTGGCATTAAATTATACCGATCCATTTGATATGCAACAGCGAAGAAACCAACTGTACGCCAATCAGTCTTCTCTTTCTAAAGTATCCAGGGTCGTTGTTCCCGCAGTACGCAATGAGATAAGCACACCACGACGACAACCTGCCAGACAAATCATCAACTGGCCTCAACTCACAATTAAGGGGATTATTAAAGAAAACAATGGAACTGTGAAGTCCGCTTCTCTCTTTGTGAACGGTGTTCCTCAAGTCGTCCAACCAAATGATGCAGTTGCCCAAGAATTTATTATTCACCGAATTGATGCAGATTCTATTTATCTTCGTCATCAATCAGAAATCAAAGGATATGCGATTCCATAATCTAATTGTACTTATTTTATTATTCAGTCTTACGTCACAACTCTCTGCACAAGACTTGGACCATTATATCGATAATCTTGATCAGATACACTTGGAACAAGATGACTTACGTATGGAATTTCACCTCTTGGATCGAGACAAAACTCGCAATATAAAGGATGAGGATAAATGGTATTACTGGTTCGACGGAAAACGAGTGATTACCACAGAAGGAGACTTCGATGATCAACTCTTACACGGAACATTCACAGCATTCTATTCCAACAATCAACTGCATTCTAAAGGGAAATTTAAGAAGGGCTTACGCATAGGCAAGTGGAAGTTTTGGGCTTCTGACGGGCGTTTAATTCGCATTGAACGCTACACGTATGGTGTTCTAAATAATACCCGCTATTTACTAGAAGAGGATAAAGAGCGTTTTCAAAAAGATTTAGAGAAGCAACAACAACTCGATGAAAAGAAACGACAGAAGGAGTTGGAGGAGGAAGATGCAGAATAGTGATAGATTTACTCTACAAAAACCGCTTATAATACAACGTCAACGCAGAGAACGGCTTACTACTCGTGCCAAAGCCTACTTACGAATATTCCTGCGGAGTATTCTATTCAGTTTTAAATTGTTAAATTAGTTGCTTAAACACGCAACTAATTATACGCTAAACGGTTGTGTCAGCTTCCCATTTTTGATACCAATGTAAATATGAGATTTTGTTAGTTAAAAATGGTTGCCCGTTGAGATTTTTCCATATTTCCACAGCCGAAAAAA
>JAOXNJ010134095.1:0-11142 GCA_028566655.1 Metis holothuriae
CGTTATAGAAGATAAATTCGCCAAATCACTGCCTGATTTTTGCAATAAAACTGCTCCACAAAGTACTTTGCGTTGTTATTTTATTGAAAGTTCGTGAAAGTACGTCTTTGTGAAGCCGAATTGAAGAGAAACGAAGAATCAGATCTCTTCGAGATGTGGGAAGCGTGGGAGACACGGTGCAGGAATGTGGTCGACGTGAGGGTTTGTCAGAACAGCTGATGAACTTCCTTTTTCGATAGGCCTTCGCACGCTGAATAACCTTTTATTGTAATAAAATAAGAGGCTGTGGTTAACTATTAGTATTTAAGTCATATGCATTTTGATACCTCTTTGATTAATTAATTTCTTTGCGGTCTGATTCAGACCGTTGAGCATGAGGGCATATTTTAATATTTGTTATGCGGTGTTAGTGAAGCTCTTACGTTATCTTTTGTTCTTCGGGGTGTATGCTGTCATGAAATTCTAAATTCACGGGCTGAATGCGGGCGACCTTCGGGCACGCTCCAAATTTCACCTTGTCTTTCGACGGAACGACAATTTTCGCGCGCATTTCACCTGCGTATCCATATTTTGTTTTTGCTGGCGATCCGATTGGGGTATACTTGTCAGTTAATTCTGGTTTCACGCTATTTATCTTTACGTAAATTAGCGTGAGATTTAAAACATGTCTTTACTTGTGTTGATGTTCTGAGAGGCTCGCGACGAACATCGGTCTTGTTTTTCCTTCGGTTTTCGGCTAATGCAGCGTGCTTTTGCTAAACGAAAATGGTTAAATACAGGTGCTTTTTTACTGTACCTTTATATCGGAGATCATGTGTTGTGTATCCCTTCTCGGTTTTCTTTCCAAAACTGGCGATGATATTGGCGAAATCTTGTCGAGAACGTCATTTATTGTCTCCTCATGATTTTCCATTTCCTCGTTTGGACCGACAAGTATCGTCGGAGGATCGTATCTCGGCATCATTTGCACGTTTGGAAGCAAGCGGTTTGCGGAATTCATCCAGTCCCGTGGGACACTCGCCTTTTGTGGCGTTTCATCCCTACTTCCAGAATTGCGTCGTAAACGTCTTTCTGGCGATCTGGAAACTCGCTTGATCGGCGTGTGCCCGAGATCTACTGACTTTGAGCGTCTGCGAGATCCTCTTGATGCGCCCACAGCCGGACTGATCGCCGCTTGACCAGAGCCAACTCGCTTCCCAGTCTTTATGACAGTGACTTTTGTCTGTCCGCTGAAAAATGCGCTCCAAGGCGCATTCGTTTCTGGTATCGAATCCGGCTCATTAGTTGCTTCCTCGACTCCTGTATCGTCGATCTTGCCCCAGAGCTTCAGATGACGTCTGTGCACTCTGATCGCCTCCATCCACGCTAGCATGTCTTCCTTGCTCGTCGCCGCGAAAACAGTTCTGCCTTCAAAATCACGGAGCTGGAATGAAAACTGCCGCTTGCGAGACGACTCGGATAATTTCAGCTGCGAAGTGACGTCGATCTGAACGAGATCGTTGCATTTTTTGTCTCCCTTTGTTGGATCAAAGCCGCGCAATTTTCCGTTTTTCAGACGGACAAAGATGAACTTCCACGAGTTGTCGACGCCCTCATTCCACAAATGAAGGTAGCCCTCCTTGAACACTTGACACAGCGCAGGAACGGCAGATGCAAGTCTCAAGGTGATCTTCCCCGTGAAGCTTGGGTACTTGGGCGCGTTCGGGAGGACTGTCAGTGTCACCCAAGATATTTTATTTGTTGCATCTCGTCCGCTAAGCTTGCATCTCGCCCAGTGGACGAATTTGGCCTCTGAAGAGAGACCTTTTTTCTCTTTTTCTGGCAGTTCCATTCCGTACAGATCCACCACCAGCTCAAAATCAGGCGATACATTAGAAAATGAAAGAATATTTGTGATAACGACTTCCTGCGTTTCCTAAATAAATTAGTGACGATCGTAATTTTTCTTGAAAATCGTACTTTTGTGAAAATATAAAGTTCAGACGCCTTGATCTGGTGGCCTACTCTTGCTACAGCGTAAATCGCTTTACGGTAGTTTTTCTTCTTTTTCTCGTGCATAACGAATGGCACTCTCATGGCGCTGAGTTCCACTTCTGCGCCGCACTCTGTGTTCTCATATTCCTGCCAGTGCCTCTCAAATGCTTGGACTTGCAAGCCCGCAGTCCAGGCTATATTTCAAGTTAATATAAGCGATTATTTCTGTAAGTACAGACCTTGTCTCATCGCGTCTAATTGTTGACTTTCTCTTGTCGCATTCTCTACAATTTTCATGAGGCCAAGTCGAACTCTTTTAGCCTCAGATATCCGCAGTCTTCTGTCATAACTCGAGTCCATTTCCGATTTCTTATTTTATTCTGCGAAAATATAATTCCTGCAATTTTAGTTTCGGTTGTGCGCCCGCGCGCTCGCGTCGTTTGAATTGGCGCCCGTCTAATCGCATCGCGGCGCCTCCGCGCACTCCATTTTCGATTTTCAATTGAAATCATAGACGACGATGCGTCTTCGAAATTTATAACATTCTGATTTCTCAAAATTTATCCTTAGAAATGTTTCGGCAATATAATCGGATAACTAGTTCAAATACTCTCGTAACAACTCGACTTGTGCGAATAAGTCCATTGCGGGAGAAATTTCTTAAGAAATGGGTTCTTTTCAGAGGTAAATTTCTCAAGAACAAATTTTTATAAGAATTTTTTCAGGGTTGACTATCTCTCAGACAGTAGAATGGCGCCAGATGGTGGCGGAATCTGACCGAGAAGGGCTGATGCGACTTGAGAAAAGCGCTCTTGAGCCAGGGATACTTCAAATTAGTAGCGATTTTCAATTTTCACATGATACTGAGATAACCCGCGTAAGAAACATAATACTCACTTTAAATTTGGCAACTTGTGGTTTACGATTATCTACAAAGGAATCTTCTTCTTGGTTACAATGAGTCTTGCCACAATTGCGTTCTTTATGTGGTGGTCGCTCACGCTTGAATACGACAGAAGAGTTCAAGGTCTTGGTCATAATCTCATCAGAAAAATATTGATCGAAGCTGGGCAACACAAAGCGATGGAGAACCGCGAAGTGCTGCCGTACGTTGCGAACCTGCCATCCACTATCGGAAGAGGCCAAAGAAATAACGTCTTTCTGTCTTGGCTGTTCGAGTTTCACAATAAAGAAATCTATAGTTTATTCAAATTTGACGATAAAAACGGAACTGCGTACATCAAACTTGACGTGAACATGCCCTACAAAGATGCGAGCGATGCTGCAGCGCAAAAGGTCGAGAACCGAAACTGGCAGCTAATAGCAGAAGCGCATGTCAAAGATTACAATAAAATCGGCGACGAAGAAGGCTCAACGATCAACTCGAGTTATTGCGAGAAAATAAACTCGATAGATAAGATTCGCTGGTTAAATAAAAGCATAGATTACTTCGCAAATCCTGTTTTCGCAGCACTGCTCCTGTTAAACTGCCTGATGATGTTTTCGCCTGAAGTAGTAGCTTCTGCCAAAAGTCCGCTGAGGACGATCCGCCCCTCGAGAGTCTACTATTATTTATTTCTTTTCGCTTTTGGAACTCTGGCGCTCAAGTCGAACGTGTTCAAGAGCATGCTTCTTTCTGATAACGAGCTCGAACAGTGTGGACTTCCGATTACGAACAAAGACGCGTCGATGGAAGACGAGCTAGTGCACGTCGAGAAAGCTCTAAAGTCTGGCTTTTTGTCTCGGTAATAAAAACGCTTGAATTTTAACAGAAGATGATTCTTAGAATGGAGCAGTGGCTATCCATGCGAATATACGCACCAAGCGTTAGGACCGCGCAATTTGAGTTTTTAAGTCGCCGCTCAGCATGGGAAATCGATACACTGCAACTCATGCTGTTAGACAAGAACGGAAAGCCTGAAAAGGCAGCTTGGCTGAAACATCCCAAACTTCTGTAACTTGCAGCGAATAAACAAAAGCTCATTTAGCATGTTACGCGTTTGCACTCGGCGTGTGCCTCTTGCACGCTGCTTAGCTGTTAGCTCGAGTCGGTTAAACTTCTTCGGCGGCTACAAAGTCAAGTCGAGTCGGGATAGATTCGAAGCTGGCGGAAGAATAGGCATCGAAACCATGGTTTACGAGGAGAAACACATTCTTGCAGAGCTCATTTCTTATTATAGTTAGTATCACTCTTCGCAAGGAAAGTGGCCAATTTGTTTTTTAAGACCTAAAAAAATCTAGTATTTTTTAAACACGAAGCTTCGCTTCCCTCTTTCATGGTCGCAACTAATTGGGCATGTTCCTTCCATGAATTACTTACAATTACTAATTGGAGCTCAGTCATTAAAGCTGCAAGCAATGAGGAACTGAGAAAAAACGCAGACCTGAGAATGGACTGGGTAACGACTCTTGAGCTCGTTCAACTGCATGTAGAAATGTTTCGAGAAAGACTACTGCAGCTAGATCTTGATGGTGAACGTATGTGACATATTTTACAAATGAATAGTCGAGTGACCGTAAGTTCAGTTCTGATGGATCAGATTTCCAGACGAGTTGTTCTGAATATGGAGCAGCGAAAGAAGGACTTTGAAGCAGCAACAAAGGTGCTTATTCCGACTAAAGACGCTCTTTCGATTATTTCAACTCGAGGCCATATTTATGAACGCAATATTGCATACACAAAAGGTTCGCTATATTTAAACTTTTTTTTACTTATTTCAATATAAGGTTTTCTTGGGTCTGATATGGAACTTGCCGAGTCATTGTGGACGTACCTAGCTCATCAAGAAGAGTTTCAAATCGAAGACGACGAAAGTGAAGACGCCCTTATTATTGACAGATATTTCAACCCTGAAGGAATCGAGTATCTTGTTCACTACGTGCGCAAGAACCTCAGACTCATGGACGAAAAGACGTTCATGGATTTTAAACTTGCCGCAAATTTGGTCGATACAGACGATGAAAAGTTTGTTGCTATTCAAAGACATTTTAGAGGTTTAATCAGAAGTTTAAATTGAGCTGACATTCTTCAGAATACGTTTTCAACTTTGTCTTGCCAGAAGAAGATCCATTAGTTACGAACAGAGAACAGCTAGAAACCGCCCTCGAGTTTGATTATGGCCGCAAACAGGATATGTCGTTCTTTGAAAGAATTGGAATGTTCGGCTCAAGCAAGGAAGCAGCACTAGAAAAAGAAGTTAATATCTTGAATCTGCAGCGCGATGAGCTCGAATTATATTTGGAGAATAAAGACAGACTGAATCTTTTTGATCAGACAGGAAAAGAATGGAAGCGCAAGTCTGGAAGAATATGGAAAGTTTAAATCCTTCTGTTTTACATACTTCTGTTCGGTTTCGTCTATGCACAACCCATCGCCATTCTGAATCGTATATAAAATGAATGTTTAAGATTATTTGGCGATGGAGAACAAAGATCTGCCAACTTTGTTCGTTGATATTATTCAAAACTGGCGAAAAATCGAAAAAGAAGCTGCAAGCATCGACTACAAAGAAATGATTGATGTTACGATGGAAGCTAATGACAGGATACAGTCGCTATCACTTTTTTCGTGTAACGAGGATATAGAAGAAGTCTCAACTAAAAGCCTTAAGTATATGCTCGTGAAATTCTTCGAGGTAGCTAGCTTTAAATATGAAAAACTAGAAATGATGAAGTTTAGGCGGAGTTTCGTCTGAAACCGCACGAGGCCAATCCGCAACTGGTAACTCTAAAGTCGATCATGGGCTGTCTTCTGTCGTATTTGAAGCTATTAAACGATTATGGCTTGGCATGTCCAAAGAAATCGTATCCAGATATGAGGACGCAAAAGGTCGAAATGTTTAAAAGAAAAAAGGAAATAACCGAGTCTATGAAAGCGAATGAATACTGTTTGGAAGATGAGTCCGATGATGATGAAGTTGAACGAAAATACTGGATGAACTTCATCACGTTCGCTGAGCTAATAAGCAACGAGCACATGTCGATGTTGAAGAGGGAACTCGAAATGCTTAAAATGAGGAAAGATTTATAAAAAAAAACATAAGGCTAATTTTCGCTCTCGCGCAAAACAATAACTTATAAATTATTAGTTATGATCTTTAAAAAATATTGAATTAAATCCACCCAGAGATGCAGGAGTAAGACCAGAGCAGCCTAAACCGCGTCCTCCGACACAGGTACATCCTAGAACCGTTCTGTTGTCATTATTAAATTTAGCCTTTCATGATCGCTAAAAACGAAGAAATGAAACGAGTTTTTGGACTTGGTTATCCGTCTCGTCCCGTTTATACTGTTGAGGAATTCGGCGAAAAACAAGTTGAGCTTATGCGACAGCAAGAAAGGGTACATCAGTTTACTAAAAGTCTCCGCCAACTGATTATGTTTGAAGGAAAAGGCCCGACAAATGGCCGCCAATCCGCCGCGCGACGAGAGTCTTGAGCTAACGTGGGCCGAAGAAGATGCGCAACGAAAGAAAGATCAAATGTGGGACGATCATAAAGATACAACAAGGCGTGGAGATGGAAATCGGAAAAATATGGGCTAACTTCTTTTTCTGATTTCTTCTTCCCGCAATTCTGCTTTCACTTTTTCTTGCACTCGATATTTATGTCTCATTGTCTCTCAAAATTTCAATCCTCAAACAAGTTTATTAAATAAACTTTTTCAGATGAACCAGCCTTTACTCAGCCCGCTGGTTTCGACAAAAGATTTCGGCAGAGCGATTAGGTCAATCAAATCGAAAGATGTAAGCAAGCTGATTGATGTTTTCGTAGACATTGAACCACTCGGAGTTATTCTTCGTCCAATTATATGCTCACTTCTTCTTAAGAACTCGAATGATGCTGAGTCAATCAGGTATCTCACTGAAAGGACTTTTATTTCAGCTTTATATCTTTTTTTTTAGTAATTTCCAGAAGTTTCGGAAATGCCGCTCCCAAAAAGATCTCTCTCTTGGTCTTTTAAACAGTCTGATCAATTTCAATTTATCGGAAGTAGTAGACGATATTATTTCGTGGAGTCGAAGTAGCTCGAAACCATCTGGAAGGCAAGCTTCAACCGCTGGTTTCGGTATAGACATCGCAAGCACTGTTCGTTGCTTTTATTCCAGTCTGCTCTCGCCAAGCCAGACAGATCGTTTGTTTGAGAATGTTTCTAATCATCCTCTTCTGGTGGCACTTCTACTGACTGTTGCCGATAAGCTGACGCGCATACTAAGCTACGACCAGATCTTGACTGCACTGCACAATCTTCCATACAGTCAGTTTTTCATCGAGACACTTATTGTAGGCAAACCTCAGCTAACTCGATCCGCAGTTAAATCTATAATCTTGTCCGGAAAGTTGGATTCATCTACAATGAATTCTTACTTGCATGGCATTGTGAAGATAAGCCCCTCAGCAAACGAGCTCATCCAGAGCTGCTGCCTCAAGTATCGAATCCATTGCTTTCTGAGCATCTCCTTCCTATGCGATATGGATCACACGGACTTTCTACACACTCTTCATAGTGAGCTTTTTTACAGAAAAGAAACTCTCGCCTGGCTGACAACGCAGTTTACGACTAGAGTTCTTATCGACGAAAAAGTAATTCCGAAATTCAAACTGAAAGTTATGTCAATTGTCGAATTATTAACTTCGCTCTATCGCGATCCAAAAGAAAAGCACAAACCCACTCCTGAAGACTATGCGATTGGGAACGCTACTATTTTTGTTTTATGCGTGATGAAGACAACGCTAAATGTAAAATTTCTTCCAGAGGACTCGTCGAAAATTATGTCCTTGTTTGAAAGTGTTTTGTCAAATGATGTGAATGAAAGCTCGATTCAATTCTTTATGATGGCGATCTCAATGGCAGTGTGCTATGGGGACTTTTCATCAGGAAACGCAAAAGTCGAAAACAGTATGCTCAGTAGATTGACGAGATGGCTTACCACACTCATTTCGAGATGTGCCGGCAACGATGAAGATCTGGCAGTGCAGACAGAACTTCCTCGTTTAAAAGAGTTCCTTCTAATTTATGGGATTCATTTCATCTACGAAGAAAAAGACGAGATCGAAGAAGTGATTCGCAAGACAATCGAGTATCGTCCGATGCGGATCAAGTCTCTCACGACGCACCGCCTCAAACAAGTCTTCACGCAGTCGATATATAAAAGCACATCTTTGTCTGAACTCGCGATTTCAGTCTCCCCGACAAAGCAGCTCACCTCTGACATGAATGAGATGGTCCCACTGCACGCTGTTCTTCACCTGCTCAAAGGCCGTCAATTCTCAGCTCACGGCATTCAGAACGTCGCCACATGGATCTTCAATCAAATCTGCCAATGCGCTCTTCCTCTTCACCCCCATGTTCCAAAAGTTATCAAGGCTCTGATAAGTTCGAATATTCCAAAAACCAAGAAAGACTTTGGCAATCTCCAAGGTCCCATTCCCGCCGATCTTATAGTAGAAACATGCCTGGACCCTTCAGTGTCAATCCTCAGCAAAACTCTTCTAGGTAAATTTTCCGACTTCTTTTAGTTAAATAGTCATGTTTGTAGCGTACTACCTCGCATCTCTCGCAGTTGTGCTGTCTAAGAAAGCGGACTTCCTTTATCGCAATTATCAGACAGCAGGGAAAATGAAGATCAAGTTTCCTGCCACAGCTTTGCGAAGACTTCCGCTAAAACGCTTTCTGGCATTCGCGGAGAACACGCCTAGTCTTGCTAATTCAATTTATCCGAAGTTTTTATCGACAATTTCTTTTGTTGCACCAGAACTGCTTATATTCGATAAACCAGACAAAGAGCTACCCTCAGAAATAGCAACTTACACTGCTGAAGAGCTAGAATCACTCTCCAAAAAGTACAACAAGCAGACCTCAAATAATGATTACAAAAGGTAAATAAGGACGTTTCTGATGAAGCTTCTAACTAATATAAGACTACGAGGCACAATGACGCAGTTAGAGAGTCTTGGGGACGAGGACCTTGAAACCTTTTGGAAGATTGCGCGTCCTCTTGCAAACTTACCAGAAGATAAACACATACCGCGCTGGTTTATGCTGTCCACAAAGAAGCTGTGGTTTAGGCTACTTCGTCATATTCCGAGACAACTTTGGGTGGAGACGCTGCAGGATCTTGGCAAAACGAGAGAGCAAAAAGAGTACACTTTTGAAGATTTCATTGAAAATCCAGTACTTGGTATATTGTTAATATTCTTCGCTTTACTAATCTCTTTTAAGCTTTTAAAGTTGTAAAAATGATTATGAGGAATCCGGTGCTGGTCGAAATGTTTTTGGAGTGTGTGCGCGGTCTTGTCAATACGCAAAGATCTTACTACAGACAGACATTGATAACCGAATTTCGTTTACGCGGCTCGCAAGAAAGAAGTCACATCGAGCTTATGGAGGCACAGCGAGTTAAAACGAATATTTTATTGACAACCAAAGTAGCAATTTTGCAAGTACTAATTGAAATGATGCTCCCTTCCTCAGATGACGATCGCAGCACGATCGGGTTAGTCATTGTTTGCTTCCCATCTTTCTCCATATTTGATTTTACGACTATTTTCATTCATGAATTCATTTTCACAATTTTAGGCAACTGAGGCTACGTGAAATTCAATGTCAAATATGTTTCTTTATTCACGAGACTTTCATCGACGATCATGTTTTGCATGGACAGCCGGTATTGTGCAAACTCTTGCACTTCCAGGGATACTCTCCTGAAGCGATATCTTCATTGGTACACGGAGTACCCTCGATGCATATATGTGTTTCATTCGTGCCTGAGTTGCTGAAATACTCCGATCTCAAACTCAGGTCGTTCGCTATCCAGCTTCTATCGCATCTAGCTTATCATTACCCGATCCCTCGGACTTTGGAGCTTTCGAAACTTGCTGTGCGAATCGGCTTTACACTTTTAGGAGGTGAATACAGAATGAATTCAGAATAGTCTACTCTCCTTCATATTTAATATGAACGATATTTTTAGGTTTATCTCACGATGATTTGATAAGCTTCGTCGAAGCCGTGCTGCCTGCTTACGCCAGAATCACACATGTTTACTCGCCCCTTAATAACTTCGTTGTTGATCTGCTTCAACGCCTGCAAAGAATATCAAGCACGTGTATCGCCCAACACAGGAATGACGTGCGCCTAGTTAAAGACTATGGTCGACTTGACCTCGCAATAGAAGAATGTTTCTCCGATATTATAAGCGGGCACAGACAGATGAATAAGACCGTTGAAGACTGTTCAATAGAAAATTAAAACTGCCACTGCTTCGACCACATTTAACGTCTATTATTCCAAAACGCTCTAATACACTCTTTTCAAGAATGAGTTCAATATCGTGTCTAACTCGTCGCCGAGTTATAACGATTAAGCGATTTCACACGCATGGTGCTGCAGTTATTGGAAATATAGACGGGCTAGATCGGGTTGATCTTACGACAGGCCAGTTGATGAAAAAAGTTAAACCGTTTATTTGGCCAAAAAGTGATGTGCCTGATGCTTCCAGGTATTCAATTTATTTAATAAATCAACGCATATGATGAAATGTAGAATTAAATTGACGGTAATGAAGACAGGCGCATTGATCTTTGGGGCGAAAGGATTAAGTTTGGCAATCCCAATCTTCTGGAAAGATTTAGTAAATACGCTAACAGGTTAGTTTTTGAAGTCGATTAAGCCTCTTATGAATTTATAGCGATCGAGGCGGGCAATATACCATCACTAGAGAATATTGCGGTTATCTCAGCTCCGTTTGCTGCGTACGCTGCTGTCAGTTTGCTCGAGCCAACAGTGGATCAGTACAAATCTTACACGTTTGCAACAGTCAAGCAGAGTACCACGAGAAAGATCGGTCGCGGACTCGTAGAGAAGCTTTTCTCCCTTGATCATCGATTCCATACAAACCGAGAAACTGGTGCACTTCTCAAGGTATACTGTAAATATTCTAGCCGTCTCCATCCTACTGTAGGCTGTGGACAGGGGCAACAGAGCGATATCAACTGTTCTTCATGCAACTTGCATTGTTTTTACCCCAGCAATGTTTCAACTCGCTTGCACTGGTGCATTCATTTGGCATTTCTGTGGCCCGCTCTATGCCGGATCTCTTCTTCTGTCTTCTGGTCTGTACACCGCTTTTTCAGTAAAATTTACACAGGTGAATCAGTCCAGTTTTTC